>REGL01002174.1:28371-48225 GCA_004194395.1 Aurelia aurita complex sp. Pacific
AAAACTTAGACGAATATCATCAGTCTAATATGATACTACCATTTCTGCCGTTTTCATTACATCAGATGAGGTCAGATTTAGAGTATTTTTTCTATTCTATGTGTGAAAAGACTTGGAGCATATCTCATCCATCAGAGTCAATAAGAGCTGCTGTTAACCAATCAAACAATTGTACGTAGCTTCATGGCTACATTAATGATTCAAAGCATAACATTTGATGCAGCCACGCATCTACATTCGGGATACAGGGCAGGTACAAATGTTGCCGCACATCTACAGTCGGCGCACGAGAGTTAAATATTTTATTTTAAGTGAATGTGGTATCATAAAGTTGGGTCATGTTAAGATGTCTTGAAATATGCAAACAGCTGTCTATTTTTGGAATGGCACATAACTGCTGTTGAATGGCAGTGAACCATCAAAGCTTCATCTATGAATACAAGTTTGATATTAAAATTAAGCTTGAAACCTTAATAGGGACGACCCTTTTAACCAGCCTATTTACACTAATGATATTAAATCCCTGGTAAAATGAGTTTTGGACGCATGCAAGTCCTGTCTGTCTCCTCATTGTCACTCTGTTCGAACTAGGTTTGTGCCAGGAAACGTATGCAAGTGGAAGTGTTCTTCCAATCTCTTCATGTCCCCGACTTTTTATCACAACATGAACGTCAAAGAAAAATTCTATCTTACAATGGTACGGTTGAGGTTGCTCTGACTCATTGACAGCCCAGTAAGCAAGGCAGTTTGAGGACCGTTCTGATCGATTCATCAAGGATGTTAGCAGCATTCCATTTACTCGACAGCGTGCAAACTTGCTAAAGGTTACTGACAGGTGTACTAGCCGATCATCAAAAATATCTCTTAAGTGTTCCATAACTCGGTTGTACATATCAACATTCATGATTAGGTCTGCTCTCTGGGGAGAGAGCATAACAGGCTTCTTGAAAGGGTACTCACTCTCCCCTCTTTCAATAGCATGTTGCTTTTCAAATGCTGCATCTTCTTGCCTGCCAGCAGCAGATGCAAATGCCTCTGCTGACATCCTCACAAGTTGCTGCGCAATGTCAGTTTCGTCTGTTTCTTCTGTTATCCTAGAAATTATCGGGCATGTTTCCTCAATTTTCTCTATCAAATCTCTTGGCAAGTTTTGAAAGCTCCTTTCAATGGTTATGTGCTGTTGTGCTGAAAAACGATTAAAAAGCTCCTTTTCAACAGATCTGCCACTGTTAGGTAATCCTGTCAACATGCCATTCATCCTTTCAGCAGCAAAACACCAAAAAGAGTGACAGGGTCCATATCTTTGAATAGTTTCACAAAGATGTAAAACCATATGGTTGTTAATCGACACTGCCCACTTTCCATACAATTTCTCATACATTTTATGGTGACTTCTAACTTTCTCTTCCAATACTGCGATTTCTTCTTGACCTATTTGGCATTTGTAGCACTCTTCAATGATCTCACAAAGCAACACCAGACATTTGTAATGATCTCTTGGAATAAGATCATAAAAACATGGCCTTGCGTATACCAGGGCAAAAAGCAGCCACTGCTGGGCAGTGAAGCCATCCACAGATGATTTCTCCAGAATTGAGTTTGGGAGCCTTCCACAATCTGATGGCATCTCAATTGACTTCAAGCGTTTCTGGAAAGTGTTAACTGCTCTTTGACTCATAATAGCGGGATTGTTTTCTCCTGTCTCTAGCAGGAACATTACCTCTTTTTTTACCAAACCTAAAAGGAGTGCGTGCATCGGATCTACTGCACACATCTGAGCAGGGTTAAAATATGGCAGGCGATGTAGCTCTGAGAACCTCACACCATTCTTTTTTGCAATCTCAGCTGCTGCTGTCTTGTTCCTTGCATGCAGGAACTCTCTACCCTGCATGATTACTTCTTCTTTTGTACGCAGTTCAAAATCAAATCTTCTTGAAAAATAGCTCATTCGTCCTGTAGTGTGACCATTGTCATCTTTTTCTCTTTCAGCCATAAATTTGCACATGTTACACCCTTTGTTCGCAGTGAAGGACAGAAATTGACTAACCTTCCTTATGGCAGGTATATCACAAGACAGGCAAAGAAGAGCTGCTCGAACCTTTACTTTTTGTCCAGTTTCTGATACTGTCACCTCAATACCTTCCCAAAGCTGAATAAGATCATCCACGATCGGTTTTAAATAGGTATTCATATGAATTTTAGGTTCGGAAGGGCCTGGGATGATACCAATAACATGAATCCATTTCTTTTTCAGACGCTCTGCACGAGGAAGATTTAGAATGCAAACGTATATTGTCCCAATACTATACTGGGCCCTCTTGTAAGGTCTAACCCAATCAACAAACATCATTAATGCAAGGTTGAATTTATGTCCCAAATAGTCTGCAAATTCCCTCCATACTGAACCATCACAAACATCTGTCATCAATAGTGAAGGACCCTTGTCATACTGTTGGTTGATTAGCTGCCGAAATTCTTTCAATTGTATTACTTCCTTCAACCAAGAGGTAGGTCTATTAATGGGGAAAATCTTATATGGCATGAGCTTACTCTTGTTATTGGACAATCTCTTGCTGTATAACAGTGGCTCTTGGCATTGCTTTCCATAGTGAATGGCAGAGCATTTTCTTCCAATTTCGTTGCCATTTACCACTTCTGTTGCATCAGCCATGGTATAAATGGCATTACATGTATCCAAAGGACAGACAATTAGGTATTCTAGTGTTTCTGAATGCAAGTTATGAGCGACACATTTCTTTGCCACATACAGCGTGTTTGGGAACACTGCTTGGATTGGATGGGCAATCAGACGCAACAAACCACTAAAGAGACGAAGAATAAGCTCTGCAGCAGCACTGGATATGTTATATGCAGCTTGCCACCATAGAAAGATAGTGAGAAACCATTTCAAGATAAAGTAACTCTGATTCTCAGCAATGTTATCTTCTGGTACATCTACTACTTCAACACCATTATTGCCATGGCCATAATTTGCTATGGAAATAAAGCATATCAAATATAGTCACAGGAAGGAAAGACATCTCCAGTTGAAAGCTCATTTTCGTTGACTCTAGATTTCAAATTTTAGGCGAGCAGGGAAAAGGAAGTGAACTTAACTGTATGGGGAAAGTGAGTCATTTGATCTCAAAGGCTCAAAGATGAAAATTTGTAATAGGTGGAATCTTCTTTCTTTCAAAAACTCGTTTTACGGATAGAAGAGGGCGTGGTATCAAAAATGTTTCCTGGAAGCTTTGCTGCCACACCCCTTCAGATTTCCTCGGCACCCCTCTAAATCAACAACAACCAAATGTGGATCTGCACATTCTCTTACATGGAAATACAATCTACAGATTAAATCAAGTGGTAACCACGAAATATACAGTATCTAGGACAATGTGTTGACCTTACATTCAGTCTCTCCAAAGGTTTCATCCCAATGAATTTCGCCATCTGCATCTGCATCTGCATCTGCATCCTCGTCTGCAAATTAAGTATTTCGTTGCATTAAAAAATAATAAAATTGACTTCAAGAGTCACAATAACTATTATGAGTTGACATAGACTGGACAATTGTAGCCTCGCATTGCTGCAAGGCAATCGACTCAATCACGTCCCCCTAGTGAGTACCATGAAAAAACTGTACAATGCCCACATTACACGAGACGGGAAGTTTGTCAAGCATCTGATAGACTTCACTTTGTACTTCGTACTCTTTGAGTCCGCTGTGAGACTAAAAGCAGAAGATCTGAAAGTTGAGAATACGAGGAACATTTTTTCAGTTGTAAAAATGGATGAAAATTATTGATGGATTAGTAATTCATCAATTCTGCTGCATGCTGATCATCATAATCTTTAGTAACCTTAAATGTCTTGAAGTATGTGTTTTGTATGTATCTGTACCTTCAATCTCATCCACGTGTTCTTGATATTGAATGTCCCATATCTCGTCCTCACTCGCATCTCCAGGAGCATCGCTATTGAGTTGTGCTTCATCTGCTACAATTTCAATTAAAAGGATAAGAAATTTCTAGCCTCTTGAATATAAATAAAAACAACTCAAAACAAAGTTTCTCATCCTTTCCAATAACATGTAGACATTTAACTCAAATACTTTCCTAATAGTAATATGATACAGGAAACAAGTGAAAATAAAGTAACAATATGTTAAGGATTTCCTTTCAGTTTTTTAAATATTTTCCCAGCNCTCGTCCTCACTCGCATCTCCAGGAGCATCGCTATTGAGTTGTGCTTCATCTGCTACAATTTCAATTAAAAGGATAAGAAATTTCTAGCCTCTTGAATATAAATAAAAACAACTCAAAACAAAGTTTCTCATCCTTTCCAATAACATGTAGACATTTAACTCAAATACTTTCCTAATAGTAATATGATACAGGAAACAAGTGAAAATAAAGTAACAATATGTTAAGGATTTCCTTTAATTTTTTAAATATTTTCCCAGCACTGGGGTTTCTTAAAGGGAATCGACATAGTTAAAAGCTGGCCCGGGCCAGGTCAAAAATATAATCTATTGTACTCGACAACTTTGACGCATCCGGTTTCTTTGTGTAGCTAAAGAAACAATGGGTTTGTGGGCGTTTCTTTAGCCTATTTATAGCAGCTATGAGATATAGCTATGTCTATTCCCTTTAAGTTTCTTGTTAGCGGTTTCTTATAAAAAATATGTGTAGACAACGACGTTGCCCCAACCCAAAAAGTGTCTGATCCCCGTCCTCCCCGTCACCTCCAAATAAGGAGCCACCCCCCGGGCGTTTTGACTAGGATATTGGTTTTGCTTTAAAAACCCAGGGGGGGGGGGGGTAACTACCATATATGCCAGTACGGGATGTGCCATTTTTTAGGGTAACTTTTCTCAGGCTGAAAATAAATTTTAGGGTGTCATTTTTGGTAATATCACAAATAGACATAAATTTTGGGGTGTCATTTCAGAAGAATAACGCTTCAGGGTATTAAATTTGATCTAATTTCATATGTTGGTTAGAATTTTGAATTTTTTTCACAATTTTAGGGTATCTATTTTCAATGGCCCGTAAATTTTGGGGTATGGCTTTTGAAAATTTCATAAATTTTAGGGTATGAATTTACGATTCAAATTGGCACACCCCCGTCATCCGCCTATTGAAGTTACCCCCCTGGTGTAAAAACCTAGCCTCATATTTTCATACCAACCTGAGTTCATTCCTTCCTCGTCGAATTCCATCGCCTCGACAGGCGGCTCAGTGTGATCTTCACATCTCCCATACGTAACCAAATGCTGATTTATGCATCGACGCGAGCAATACTTTGATCCTCTACACAAATTACAGAAGCAGCGGTACTCCATCGCTGTCCTGTGCGATCTTGCTGTTTTTCCTTGTTCGTCTGCAATTCTGGAAAATTT
Organism: Aurelia aurita complex sp. Pacific; assembly: GCA_004194395.1. Lineage (NCBI taxonomy): Eukaryota > Metazoa > Cnidaria > Scyphozoa > Semaeostomeae > Ulmaridae > Aurelia > Aurelia aurita complex sp. Pacific. Next base: position 33,773 of record REGL01002174.1, read on the forward strand.
AGGTTGGAAAAGACGCGAAATAGCGCCAGGGGGTAGGGTAGGGACTTTGCTAATTAACGAACCCAACAGGGAGCAGGACGTAACGTACTTTCAAGTACCGAATAAACGGGGGGGTGAGAATAATCCAGAGGGTTGGAAATGGTTCGATATAACAATAATCGGGGGGGTTGGAACAATGGGGGGGAGGCTCATAAATCAAGGCGTTATTTAGTAGTAAATCAAAGAATTTTCCGGAAAGTCCATAAAATAGCCCTGAAACTCCTGTTGTTTTATAAAATCTCATACGCTTTTTGGAAGAAGGCGAGTCTCCCCCCCCAACCTGCAGTAACAAGTCGCTGCGCTACCATTTTACTAGTTGCTGTGACAACGTCAATCACGTCCCTAAAATGAACCAATCATTTTGCTGCATTCTCACATGTTTCTCAGTTGGCGCGCGATCGTTATCTCGTTTGGATTGGAAAGTGCACGAAATCTTGTGGGGTGAAAATGGACGTTAGTAAACAGAACAAAGAGCTTCGAAAGGAATTAGACACAATACGGCGTGAAAATGCAAATCTACGCCTACAGTTGACGCCAAAAAAAGAAAAGGTCAAAATCTCTACGGTGAGTAAACACATTCTAGTTTCGTCTAGCCTACATTGCTGATCATTGCTTTGCGCACGTGTGCGCTGCTGATATTTGGTAGATTGGAGGGTGAATCGTGAATCCAAAGTAACCAAATAGAGATCCACTTACATCTTTGCAATCTTGAAACGTTTGGGTTTTTTCTCTGCTTCTCTAAGAAATGAAAGAGGTCACCTTCGAAATAATGCTTTCATTTTGAAAATGACGTGAAGAGAGAGAGATCATGGGAAATTGGTTTGCAGATGATGAGAAAATTACTCAAAGAAGGCAGGGCAATGAACTTGTCATAAAATGTTAGATAAGCAATTGCATAATTAATTGTTCATGCTAAAGTTTTATTTGTATTTCATAGAAAATCTTGAAGGCTGTGACGAGCAAGAACAAAGAGATCATGGACAATGCTGCAGAAACACAATGGTTTCAGCTTGATAACAAATTAAAAGAAAAGCTATTTTTGACATTGAAGCATGAGCTGCTATCACAAAATAGACCACTACTGCCAATTGAAGAAATGATGGAAGCATTGAGATGCTATTACAATAATAAGCGTAAAATTTTAAAACTTCGTGAGGACACAAACATGCGGAGGAGAAAGAGGAAACTCAACAAACTGAATGTCAAGAAGCATGTTAGTATTTTTGAAAAAAATAAAACATGAAAAGGAAAAAATAAGAGAAAGAGGAAGCTCAAATTCTGTTACTATTTTCCAGCAATCAACAATACCCATTTTACCCAAGGCTACCCATTTTACCCCTCCACTGCAGACCCTATTTATGAAAAATAAAAGATAAAATTGTTTCTTTTATTTTCCAGAAATAGTTGGTCTGCAGGTGTAAAATGGGTAGGCTGGGGGTAAAAAGGGTGGTGCTGATTGCTGGAAAACAGTAGATAATCAATATCAACAATGACCATGTCAACAAGGGTAGCTTGAGCAGTTGTAGCTATAAAGAGGAAAACTATGAACAAAGATTTTAACAAAACTGATTCAAATTTGTAACCCTACCCATTTTACCCCACACTTACCCCATTTTACCACAGTAGAGACTCTATACCTAAAAGCAGGGACACCGAACAGGGCATATTTTTAGTGGGGCAAAACTGCAAATTTGAGGGGAAAAGATAGGAAAATAATATTTAGGCCATTTTCAAGAGGGCAGCAGGGCCCCCCCCCTAGTGCTCTGCTAAAAAGTACTCTGATCTATGGTATCTTGTACTGATTGTAAAATAATGATTTTCAGACATCCAAAAGCAACAAATCACTTTCAAAGTTTAAAGCCTCCAAAACTAAGAAGTTTCAACAATTAAAAAGAATAGACAAAATCAGCTAATGTTTGTTTACACCCATTTCAAGTCATGTGATCAATCTCTTGATGAAACATCTTTTGATTTCTCTAACATATTTTGTGCCATACAAAGTTGTACCATGGGTGCAAAAAGTAGCATTTAATACTAAAACTTCCCCCGAGTATGGTCACATGACTTGAAATGGGTAAAACAAACCATAGCCGATTAGGTCTATTCTTCTCAAGAGTATACAATGAAAAAGAGATTCTTTGTTAGGAAACAACAGTTCTACACAGGGGCAGTCTTCTTTGGAATTGAATTGCAGATGCCCAATTTCCTTAAAATTGACATCAAAATTCAAAACAACTTGCATTTGTTCGAAAATAATGGTGATAAACAATGCTTTTTGAATGAAACAATATCTACAATATCTTCAATATTTGGCAAAGTGTCAGCCACTGCTCAAAGTTGTTTGCTACTGTATGTATCTGGAGTTATAATTTTCATTTTCTTTCATACGGTTAGAATTGTTATGTTGTTGACATAGAACAAATCTTTTCCAGAGACAAAGACAGAAAGCTTTGAAAAATGCAATTGACTCTGGACAAGTAGATGCCAAAAACAGGGTGGAAATAGTACAGTTTAAAAGGGATTTCAAATTTTTCACAAATTTGGAAGAAATAGAATCACCTCCTGCTTCAGATGATGAGGAGGGAAAGAGGCAACAAAGGGAAAAGAAAATGGCTGCTCTCCGGCAAGGGAGCCAAAGGAAAAGTGAACTTTACAGGAGACTGAGAGAAATCTCTGAGAGAGATCTGGGAGAAAAGGATGAGATGACAGAATGCCATGAATTCAGTGTTACAGAAGATAATTCAATATCTGATTCANCCAGAGACAAAGACAGAAAGCTTTGAAAAATGCAATTGACTCTGGACAAGTAGATGCCAAAAACAGGGTGGAAATAGTACAGTTTAAAAGGGATTTCAAATTTTTCACAAATTTGGAAGAAATAGAATCACCTCCTGCTTCAGATGATGAGGAGGGAAAGAGGCAACAAAGGGAAAAGAAAATGGCTGCTCTCCGGCAAGGGAGCCAAAGGAAAAGTGAACTTTACAGGAGACTGAGAGAAATCTCTGAGAGAGATCTGGGAGAAAAGGATGAGATGACAGAATGCCATGAATTCAGTGTTACAGAAGATAATTCAATATCTGATTCACTAAACTTGCCATCAGCTTTGACAAGTGATGGTTTGGAAAGAAACTGGGCATACACACCATCCTATGCAGACTTTCCCTGGAAAGGTATGCCAACAAAAACACTGGATGAGGTGTGTGTGTACCCAAGAGTATATTTTATTTTTTTAAGGCATTGATTTGACAGAAAGTGGCATAAGGTGGTATGAAACCTACTGTGACTGATGATAAACCAAGCAGAACTGATCACTTAAAGATGGTTCTAAGGGAGCTCTTAAATAGTGGTCACAGTTTCACATTTTTTGTCCGGAGCTGGTAGCGCTTAGCTACTAGCTGCTACCACTGCGATCATAGCTTTGGCACCCTTTGGTAAAGCAAATAACACTCTTTGACAAATATTACAGTTTGAAACTATCAAAGAATTTGATAAAGAGAATGCTGAACCCTTTATTTAATGTTCCATTATTGTTCAAGAAAGTGGCAAACATAAGGGGTTGCGATGGCGCCGCAATGTTGGCAAGAACAAAGATCTTTTGATAATAAAAATAGAAAAAATGCTTTTTAGTAGAAAAATAGCTTGGCCCCCCCCCCAATATTTGGCAAAGTGTCCGCTACTGTATTAGAATGGTGCAAAATAATTATTTGAGCTAAATTCCATAAGGCTTGTTAGCTGGGAATTCTGCCTGGTCCAACAGCTTCATGGCTGAACCTGAAAAATAATCTCCTTGTACTTATAGGTAGCATCATTGTTTGAAGAGAATCCCACTGGATTGAACTTTGGGCAATGTTCTACCAATGAGTTGAAATCCCTTTGCCCTGGAACTCCTTTCAAAACAAAGGTACTGTATTTTATAAGCTGTTTGTTTGTATGTGTGGCTATACTAAGCAATGAATACATAGGACAACTTAAGTATAGCCTAGAGCTTAAACAGATCAGATGTTAGAGACAGCTAGGGGCTGTGAGTTGGCTAATGATGAAGCAATCTTGTATAGGGGATGTAAGCAATGCTATTTGAATTTGGGGTGCACTAGAATATGTGATGCCATCACAGTGAAATTGTTTCTTACATTTGGCCTTACATCTTAAAGGAGATTATGATTTATTGTCACTATAAAATTAACATTTAGTCCTATAGCAACAATGTTACTTCCTTGCAGCTCATGTATACCTTGGTAAAGAGCACAGCTTCGTTCATAAACCAGAGAAAAGTAAGACAAAAAATATTGTTGTTAGGAACTGTTCATTCTTAATGTAAGGAGATGATGTATGGACTAATTTTATCCAATCAATCTCGAAAAGAAATCAATATTGGACAACCTATATTTTTCAACAGCCAGTGAGAATATGCTTGCTTCTTTTGCTCTGTTGAGGCATCCCTTACAATTTGATTGAAGGTTTCTGACCTGTTTTGATATATTTTGGAGCAACAACTTTTTGTTTCATGGAATTTATCAATTGTTCACATGCTTCAAGAATTCAGGAAAATTGCAGTTATATATTGCAGTTATATATTGAATATATTGTGTTTTTCCGCTATCAGACAAAATTCAAATAATCTAAGCTTATCCAATACGTTTGTGACTAAAGATTGTTTGGAAAGTCTCAATTTTTGGTGTGGATTACATAATAATGTTACTCTTCTTGCAGGGTTATCAATATGCACGAGCATTGTTTCCCATATGTTCAGGTGGGATTATCGAAGAAAACAATGACTTCAAGATCAGAGACATTGAAATAGAGAAGCAATTGGACGACCTGAGGGAAGAGACGCAGGTATGTGGGAGATTTAGATGTTATACGTATAGCTTCATGTTTGTTGTAGTTGGCTAATTTTATTTCTGTATTACAAGAGACTCTTTGGCACAAAAGTACCTAGATCTATCCACAGTAGATCCCGTGCTTCGAAGCACAAATGAATTTTTCCAATCGTGGTAGCCCGCTCATGATAAATATGATATATAAATGATATGCTTTGTTGTATCATCAAGTCCTTCAAAAATCATTCGGAATTATGCTGTTTGAAACTTTTTTTACTTTCTTTCCAGCAAAACATCATCAATAAATTCTTAATAATGCCTGTTGTGAAATTTGCTGCAGTTGGAGGACATAAGATTAGTTACTGGACATTAGCAGTAAGTTGAATTTTGAATGAATGTTATTTTCAGTATCTCAGTATTTTCAGTTTCAGTATCTCAGTGTCTTACCCTTACAAAACTAACATGCTATATTTCATACATTGTTTCCCTTCAAGAATTATAAAGTGAAAAAATATCTGCAAAAAGTCTTGTTAGTGAGAATATCATTGCTGTGTAGAAATTTATTTCTCATTATTTTCTCAATTATTAAAAAGGGCCTTTTGAATTAGTTCACAGGCATGCATCTGTGACAAAGTAGCTATTTGAAGAATTTCCAATTCCCAAGTGAATACTTTAAGGGAAGAAACTTTTGTGTTTTCTGCTTTTTTTATCAAAATTTACGACCGTTTATTCCACGAAAGTTTTCACAAACACATCTTCGCGCAAGTTTATTCCTGTGAACGTCCTAAAATATAGAGTCAAATATTTATATGATAAAATATGCAAGAACATTCAATATGATTTGTTTAACAACAACCCTTTCGAACTATGCTACTAACAAGTATATTTGTATGGACAATTTGGTCATTGAATTTGGTCAAGAGTCATTGAAGAGTTGAGGAACATTTGAAGGATTACAAAATTTGATAAGAAACCTAATTTGCGAAAGTTAATTCTAAAGATTTCACGTTTTTTCCGACGCGTGAAAGTTTCTTCCCGCAAACTTTCTTCCTTTAAAGTATCCTACTATAGTTCTTTTCAATAAGCACTCAGATCTAAACTGATCTTGATTACAATTTCTTCTGTCATAACACAGATTGCCATATTGGAGGAGGAGGTTAATAAAGTTCTCTTTTTGAACCCATTTGGAGACAGGAATGCCATTGATCTCAGTAAAATGAGGTGAAAATTATTAGATTTTGTCTTTACTTCCTTGAATTAAAATGAAAAAATCTCATAAACATCGAAGTGAGATTTGCTCATTTAGCAAAAAAGCTGGCACCATCAAGGTAATAAACTGCTCCACGGATGTAATTGCTAAGGTCAAACTAATAGTCTGTGCATTTGTTTACTTTGTAATCGTTCATGGCAGATTACCTTTTACCTTTGATTTCCTTTAGAGAGTAATATTTCACCTCTAAATATTGAAAATTTACTCAACAGCCATTGTCCTGACAATCCACTCTCCACTTCCAGGTACTTCTTTGGAAAAATTAGTCCAAATGTAAAGCGATGGGTCATTTTAACACATGCTAAATATCAGCAAGAATCTAAGGTAAGGGCTTGGAAGTGAAGCACCATTTATTTCTCAGGCCAAATAATAGCCAAAGGTCCACGATGTCATTCACTGACAACTCCTTTCTTACTTCAGTTTTTTTGTATCTAAAATAGCATTTGTTTCACCACAGTCAAAAAATTCTGACTCTGTTTCATTCACCTTATTTTTCACCACAGCCTTGCATTTGAACAAGCACATATTTACATTATTTGCTACCACCGTGGAAATTGAGTGAGATTGTTAAATAACTAGTTTATCAAAATACAAAATCAACTCTTCTTTCATATTTTAGGCACATCTTCCAAAAGCAAAGAAAGCAATGGATACAGGAGTTATTTGCTTTTTAGTACGTATTGATGCATATGCAGCAGGCCTAGCTGTAAGATTTTTAGTTGGGGAGCAGTAAATAGCTCCCCTGGTGATGTTTAGGTGAATGAATAATTGAATGAATGACAAAGATAATAAAAGACAAAGGAAAAATCATTTCAAGGAGGACACTTTTTCTTTTTTCAGCAGTTCAAGAGGGTCACTTATAGCTCCCAATCAGGATTTGAAGGAAGCCTGGAGGAGAGAGAGAGAGCTACTTTATGGTTCTCCTTAAATGGCCAGGCTTGATGCAGTAAAACCCGGTTATATAATATGGAATATTTTCATATCAATACTTTCAATTTTCATATGGCTTTTAGAAATTTTTATTCAGAACTTATGAATTATCTTTTGTATTACAGTATGCACTTCACATCATAGCAGATCTACCACTGCCTTGTGAGGTAAGATAATAACCTTTGATGTGAGTATTTTCAAAACTTTGTTCTCTTTTTATCAAACATATTTTGGTTGAAATGCAGCTAACATCTAGCCTTAGTCAGAAGTCTTACTCTGATTGAAAAGGTATGGCCCCATACACTATGACGTCAGGATTGTAAATACTGTAAATACAGTAGAAGATTTGAGAGTAACCTTTTGTCTGATTTGTGGATAACCTTTTGAGCAATGTTTTTTTGCATCCAGGTTGATGTGGACGAAGTTCGTTTATGGATTGCGAACCAAATTATTATGATGACGATGAATGATTATGAGTTTGATGATGGTGACTACGTTGACGATGAAACACAATTTCCATAGAGAGACTGATTGTGTATTGATACTTGAGCCTTGTACCAGGTGAGTCAAAACAAAGAATCCCCGTTTTAAAGGCAACTGCTCCCTGAATGTCAAGAAGATGATATCGGCAAATATATAGTTTAATGGTAGACATGTTCAAATCCATTTTAAAATTTACCTGAATAAAATTGGCCACTCTGTTCTGAAATTATGAGGGATTTTCTCGAGAAAGCCTCTTCAAGAAACCTTCAAAACCTGCCCAAAATCACGAGCAAATTTCCCTAACATGTTTGCCTTTCACAGGCGTTACAGCCATGACTTCTGGATGCTTTAGCATGTGCAATCCACTTGGGAGGATGAACAAGTCTTCCGGTACCAATAGCCTATTGAGGGGGATTCCATTCTCCCAAGAGGACAAAATACATGAATACACTTGAGTGTCATCATTTTAGGTAGGAAGACCTAGGAAAATTTGCTCATTGTTTTCACTCGTTTTTGCAGGTTTTTGGAAGGAGCTTTCTTCAGAGAATCTATCATATCCATGGGAAGGAATGGCTGATTAAAGCCGGGAAAATTACTGAACCTAATTGAACATATTAGCAACAAAACAAGGCAGTTTCGACTAACACTTTTGAATATTATTGATTGCCTTGCCATGCAGGGAGCAGTTGCGTTTCAAACGGGGATTTTTTATTTTGACTTACTTGGTATATTACAACTTTTTGCTGTAGCAGTTCAGTTTCATTGTTTTCAGTTTGATCACAGGCAAATATATAGTAAATATAAATATATATATAATATAGTGATCCTGATTGGTTGTGACCAACAGCAGATGTTAAAAATTTACAGTGTATCTTGAAATCTCTTAAGGATACAGCTTTTTACTGAAAGGGACTTGCATCATTTAAATAAACAATCATCATAGTGTGTTCTACCATATAATATCGCTTGTGATGTGGTAAAGATACCTACTGTAGATGTATGTATAGTTTTTACATAAGTATCACCAAGAAACTGCTTGTAAGAGACTATACGGTTGATATTTCAAAACTTAAAGACAAATGACGGAGATATAAGGTGACTTAAATCAAGGGCCTGGGCAATCTAAATATAGCCTATTGTATTCCATTGTATTTGATGATATCGAGAGATTAGCAAATCAATCGGACAAATGAAAGCACTGAGCCATCTTTTGTTCTATTTTTAAACTAGGAGCTATATATCCGTCATTTGTCTTGAAAGGGAATCTAAGCATATATAAGCCTGTGATAAAAATAGCAGAGCAAATAGAAAGGACTGTGACACCTGTGGAACCATATTTGGGTAACTGATCCACGTCAACAGTAAATACTGATATCTGATAGGACTGGAGTACCTGAATTAGAAAGCAAGAAAAATCAATAGAGCTTCAATTTTCTTTGGTCCCTAAAAAATGTTTTGATGCTGCTGTATTTTGACAATGCTTAACCACTTCTGTCATTTAACTTTAAGAAACTCATATGAAACTTAAGAAGTAATATAACTGAGAAATGACGTTCATATGGATATATAATATGTTTTAAAACATTTTTAGAAGTATATCCTTTGTTGTGTTGTCTAGAGTGATTTTGTTGATGACTGCAGATGATCTATTGTTAAACTATTCACACTTTCCTTTTACCTAATCTACAAACAATATTTCGCTGAAATATGATTACTTTACATTGCACATGAAATTGAAACATCAAACTGAACATCAAACCGAAAATAGTACAGTAATCAGTATGCAATTTTGCAAGTAAGAATTTAAGTCACAACACAGAAGCTGGCGCTAACAATAATTGTTGTGACCTCTTTAAATTTTGCTTGGAGAAGGTTGAACAGTATGTTATCTCATACAAAATTCACAAATTTCAGTTCCCACAAATTATATTATTTTCGTAAAATGCAACAGTTGCGAGTTGAAAAAAATACAAAATCTTTGAATTAACTTTTGCAAATTTCGGTTAAAAACGCAAAACAGTTGGAAATTTCCTCCCTTGAAGNGCTCAGAACAAAAGAGTGGTGCCCAGGTTACAGGGGTTGTTGCGGTGGTAACGACGTTGTTGCTGATAGAAAAGCCATGCGTTGAAGGATCCACCTTTGTGATGGACAATAGGCCACTTAGTATTTCCCGTCCTCTATTTTGCTGGGTATTAGCTTCTGCTTCTTTACAGTATTCTTAGAACATAGGTAACGTTCAGTTTTAGATTTTGCATATTGTCTATTTTGATCTGCTTTTATTTGATTTCCAAGGACACTTATGATGTTTATTACGCATGTTATCAATTAGGCTTTCATCAGATTATTATCGATATTGTACTTGCACGTTGCACGTAGGTCTAGTTGTTGTCGTCACCAAATCGAGATTCTTGAGTAGATTTTCCCTTTGTTGTATATTTAAAGTAATGAAGTAACGGGACTATTTTTGGTGTATATCTTATTATTTAAGAAGCGATTTAGTTTGATTTAGCCAGACGGAGCCATCGGATCGGAGTAATTGTTGTAAATCTTGGTCGCTTGTTGAGATAATAGCTTGTTGCAGAACTTGTGTGATCATTCGTCAATCCTGTCACAACCTTCCAGGCATAGACATAACCCACCTATTAGTTCCTGTACATTCTCTTCTCATGGTCACGAAAGACGAATTTTAGCCGTGCAGTTTTGTATTTTGAAAAGGTAAGAAAAAGCTTTATATTTTCTTATTCAATTTAATCAACCTCAACAGTCAACCTCAAGACTGTATGTACAACGTTTTGTTTTCAAAGTGGACGTAAAGAATAATAAGAGCAGGTTTCATTAGAAGGGGACTTTCTTGTTAAACTAGAACGAAGATGATCTAGAAGGAACTACCGTATATACCTATGTTTTTTGTTTCAGATGTCAGAAGTTAGTTGAATACAATCTGAAACTTCGTTTCATCTTGATTTTGAATATGTAATTGGCTTACCAATGCAAAATTTGTTTTTATGTTGTAGTGACTTGTCCTACTACTTTAACAATAATGATAGGTCTACCTAGGGTGAGTTACGAAATTTATAGATAAAATCTTACTGTTTTAGGATAGAATGGAAGCAAATAAAAAGTTGCTTTGTTGTGTCTGCAAGAAGGAGTGCACAGGCGCCCATTCATGTTCTTCGTGTAAAGAGCCAGTACATATTCCATGCGCTGTACCAGGTGCTGAAGATGAAGAAGGCTTTGGATCAAAAGTTCTTTGCAATAACTGTAGTAAAGATGAACCTCCACTCAAGAAAACCAAAATGTGGTTGACTCCCTATACATCTGATGACATACGAAAACGGAAAGTGCCAAAATCTTCAGAAAAGGAAAGAAAATGCATTTGTATTACTTGCTTTGAAGAAGAGAGGGAGCCTGCAATGTACGTCATGTCTAGAAGGGATAACAGCACCAAAGAAAGGCACCTGAAGAGAAGACATGCTGGAAAGACAATGAAGGAAATACAGATACTTCATTTTGAGTGTGACAGTGAGAAAATGAGGGCAGCGAAATTAAAGTATGCTACCAGTTTGAAACAAGCTAATGAAATTTCCGAGGAGAAAGACAACGCTGTTGGACCTAGAAATTTGGAATCAAAGGTAAGCTTTTCAATTATTGGTGTCAATCTTTCCTGGCAGAAATGATTAGATTATTAGATCTCAAGGAGATAAATTGAATACATTTTGAACGTGATTGGTATGAGACATAATATAATATGAATAATCGTTGTTAAATGCTTAGCGGACAATTTGTTTCCTATGTAATACTTAAACGTTAACCTGCTTGACATCTTAAGCATTGATTAATCATCATTAGTTTATGCTTTTTGGTCTCTTAGCGCTATCATGTTTCCCAGCAATCCATCTCATCAGTTAGAAGTCAGAAAAATTAGCAACAATAAAGGAAACGTTTTTTTAACAAATAAGCCATGCATGCTGTTGCAGTAGCAATAAATCATGACCTATCCTGAAACATTGCAGAAGGAACATGCACACTAATTTTTGCATGAATTCTCGTAAATGATGTGTCATCTCTGAGATCTTTATTCTTGTAGAACCTTAAATGTCCTATGATGGCACATCCTATGCGCAAAGCTGCAAATTAAACCAAACTGTGATGGATATAAAACATGGAGACTTTCAAGGCCTCCCTTTGAGGCCAGTCATAATATTCCGCTCTGCTGTCATGTCCACTACTTTGATAAGTCTTTCAGCATTTATTACTTAAATGTTCTGTTGTAGCCATCAATTGAACCTGCAAAGAGCCAGCTCCTGAAAAGTCAAGATCCACCAGCAATAATGAAAGGATGCTCTGTGCAGTCTCTACTAAGCCCAAGACCAAATAATGAATCTAAAGACCAGCATACAAAGGAAAAAACTGGCGCTGAGTCCCAACTGAGCTCAGATGAACCGCAAAACAAACTTCCAAGAAAACAATTTGATGTCCTTTGCCAAAAACTTGATGATTTGTCTTTATCAATTAAGTCTATAAAGTTGCATGACACTCAAGGACCACCACAACCTATTCGTGGGAATCAGGCAAAAGATGAAGTCAACTGGAAGGAAATCCACAACATTGCAGAATTAACGCAGTGCATTCCAGCAATGAGATTTTACCCTGGTGATGCAGCTCAGAGATCACCGTCTGTTATCCGTTGTGAAATTTGCTATGAGCTTTTGAAGAGTCGTTTTCTTGGGAACTGTGAAGGAAGTGTGGAAAAAGTGGCATTGAGAGGAATAGGTAGATACGCTGGTTCGCTATCATCTGGATTGCTACTGCCTACAGAAAAATCAGAGCAAGTCATTGTTGGTGGAAATGCCTACTGGTATCGCACAAAGCAGCATATCAAAAGTCACTTAGGGTGTGCTGGAGAAAATTCTACACTTCATTATGAAGCGATGCAGCATGCTGTTCTGAAGAAGAAACGCGAAGCAAGGGGGAAGATAGTTACAAATAATATCGTAAAAATTGCACTGTCAGTGATCAAATCGAAGTCTGCAGCCAAAAGTTTTGAGCAAGAAATTGCAGCTCATATCTCAACTGGATCGGATCTTGGTGATCTTGGCCACTCGAGGAATCATTTCAATGAAATCATGGCTGCTATGCAAGTTTGGCTTGATGAGCAGACTGCATCTTTCCTTGCAAAACCATTGCCTTCTACAAATTTCCTACCCCATTTCTTCATCACTGCTGACAAGAGTACCCCACAGCGTTTGAGCAACCAGGCAATTATGATGTGTCCAATGAGTGATGGCATAAGAGTGGCAATTCCAGTTGATGCCCCATTGGTCTACAAACCGGAAAAGGATGGCCCTGTAGGAAAAGTATCTGGAGCAAACGCTGATCAGCTAGCAAAGCAAATTATCCACACCATACAACTTGCATATGGCGACAACCCTGGCTTCGATTTGAAGCTCCAATGGCAAGGAACAGCCTGTGATGGTCAATACCAGGCAACTGAATTTGGTAAAACCCTTTTCAAGGAGTTGGGTGTGAAGGCAGACCCAATGTTTTCAGAAGTCATCTGGGACCCTTCGCATTGGCTCAACCTTGCAATTTTGGATATAAGAGATGATAAAGTTGGCAGTTCAGGATCCTTCTTAAAGGCTGCAATCAATAGGTCAAAGAATGTGCATGCAATGTTTCAAAGAGGGAAAATGCTTAGCAGTGCTGTTGCAATCGCTCAGTCTCAGGGAGTTAAACTGAGAATGTTACAAGGTAACTGCGCAACAAGATTTTGGTCTTCACAGTACCAACAATTTTGCAACATCCTTGCTAACTTTGGTATCTACGCTGAGGCCTTCCGTGAATTTGGATATAACGAGATAAAGGAATTTGAGATTCTTGGCAGAGACTTTGTCATCGACTTGTGCATGATCGTGGATGTAATGGAGATTTTTGTGAAATTAATGGTTAGAGTGCAAAGCCTTTCTGCACCTTGTTGGAAAATTTGCATCTGGTGGCAAAGAGCAAAAAGCTGGCTCGAAGAGTTGAGAAAGGAAGACATTGAAAATCCCCCAGATTCTCTGAAGCAACTTAGCAAGCACATCAGTGAGATCATTGACAAGTCGGAATTTAATGGTCAGCACTTGGTTGATGGTTGGAAGGTTGTTTCGCGTGATGATGATGTTGAAAACTGGGTTGTGAGGGACCCTGCCGATTGTAAGGATGATTTTGAAATGTTTGTTGGAGATCTCATTGAAGCTGTTGACAGGAGATACCATAAATGCGTGGCTGGTATGTGTGATCAATTAACCTGCCTTGACATAGAAGTCATCATATCCCTTCTTTGTGGCGAACGAAGGAATGGCAAACCAGCAATTGATGAAATAAAGCTTGAAGAATATGGGAGAGATGGTTTCAAAGAATTTGTGACATATGTCTGTTCTCAAGAGCATGTAAAGACAGCCATTGATGATGGGTTGCTGGACATTCATCCTGGACTTGCCCATGTTCTGCACAGAAAGCTTAAGCAAGCAATGAAAATGATGCTTTGGGAAAGAAAAGACATCATGGGAAGATGGTTTTTGATGGCAAAGAAAGGAGGTAAATGTCTGTCAGAAGAGTTGGCGAAAGATGCACGATGTTTGCAAGCATTTTCTATGTCAGAAAATAAGGAGTCACTTGACTTGAAATTCATAATGAAATTTTCAGGCGATGAAAGAATGTACGAGGTCCTGGTTAATGAAAAAGCCATAATGCAGTCATTTTACACCGATGCAGACGTTTATGAAGAGCTAGGAAGGGAGATTTGTCTAATTATTGACATAGCTTTGGCAAAAGGTGGCCCAGAATCAGTAGTTGAGTCTTTTTATTCGGTTGTTAAATGTCAACAAAAGCATGGGGGTCAACTAAATGAAAATCTTTCATTAAGAGCG
>REGL01002175.1:6916-25810 GCA_004194395.1 Aurelia aurita complex sp. Pacific
GAAGCGAGCTGGAGGAACGAGTTTCGAGCAAAGCGAGAAACGAAGCGAGCGGGACTTGTGACTTCTGCCTCCTCATGAATAATTAATGAGGCATTAATGAGGAATAATCATATGTTGTGAATCAATTCGCAGAGCAACGTGATTGGTTATTGTCTGAACTCCCATTGTCTTTTTGCGGATCGAATCCATCCGCAGACCTTGGATGTTTCAATGGGCTGCCTCATTAATTATTCATGAGGTGGCAGAAGTCATAAGTCCCGCTCGCTCCGCTCGCTTCGTTTCTCGCTTCGCTCGAAACTCGTTCCTCCAGCTCTGACACGAGCGGGACTTGGGGCAAGTCTATTGGAAGGCAGATATGTTAGGGAAATTTGTTCATGAATTTGGGCAGGTTTCGAAGGTTTCTTGAAGAGGATTTCTCGAGAAAATCCCTCATTATTTCAGAGTGGAGTGGCCGATTTCAGTCAGATGAATTTTATAGTAGATTTGAACATTTCTACCATTAAACTATATATTTGCCGATATCACTGTCTTGATATCCAGGGAGCCGTGACCTTTCAAACGGGGATTTTTCTTTCTGACTCACCCGGTATAATCTGTCTGACATTGTATTTCTGGTCAGGTTGCGATGGCTCGAAGTAATGTCTCGACCTGAGTTTAAACAAGCGTTTGCTTACCGTATCTTTAAGCCATCGATTAGGAATTTCTGGTCTTCTTTTCAAAACTGAAATAACATATTGGACTTCTTCAAATGAAGGATCTTGATGCAAACAATCGAAAAATGGCGGCTGATACTCTTCAACAACACCTGAAATAAAATACAACATTGCTCTAAAATCTTGCGAGAAATCAAAAGTTTCGGGGCAAAGATTGTCTCAAGTGCAGGGGTGGAAAAATAGCGGACCAGAGCACCAATTATCCCAGAAATTATTTCAAAATGGCACAAATAAAAATGAAAGGGTGTGGAAAGGAAATTGAAGGAAAAAATGAAATGTGAAATTTGACTGAATCATTTCATAATTCAGTTTTTATTAGCCAAACAGCGTTTATCTTATTTCCTTGCTCAAAGACTGCTTGGAAAGACTTACTGTAAATGGTAACCCAAACTTCATCATTGTCATTAAATCAAAATTTTGTGAAAGAATTTGGTGATTTTATTTACTGTACAACGATGAAAGTATTTGATTCATATATAAGAAGCAAAGAAGAGGAGCTGTCAGTGATAAAAAACCAAACAGTTGCGAAAAAGAAATTTCCTTGATTTTCAATTGCTCATTCATGGTCCAAATGAAAATATTTTTGCAGCCCTGCTCAAATACTTATTGCTTATTGTCGTTTTCAAATGAAAAGCACAACAGGATGATTAAAAAATTCGAAATTACATGTTGCGTGCAAATTGAATACAGGTGGGAACTGGAAATAAAAGCAAAACTGCGGTGGAAGGGGTGAACAAGATGGCAGTGAACAAAATGCTTCAGCGACAAAAACTACCAGCTATCATAGAAAATTTCATTCAAATCTTCTACCATCCAACTAAACCACATACCAAATGCCTTTGAAGCGGATAAGGAAATCCTCAAGAGTTCCCTGCACTGCTCGCAACTTTGGCTACGTCGCTAGACTCATTACTTACGTAAGCAAAAGAAAATGCGTATAAATTCAATCACGCAACATATCCGTATGGTCGTATTAAGCCTTGGTCAAACGCATCCAACATTTTTATCCAACATTTACTTTACACAGTTTTTTGTAGTTTGTTGATGTTTGTTGATGTTTGTTGTTGTCGTGATGGTCAAACGCAGCCAACATTTTATTCAACATCACATGCAACATTGCTAGCGAAATCCACGATCGTTATTCGCCTGCGCAGCGACATGTCTAAGATGCTAAAAAATATTCATAAAAGACTCCTTACTTCGCACTTTTACAGCCATGGTTCGTTGAACTCTGTGCATAATTCATGTTTACACATTGAGTGGAAGGAAAACATTATATTTGGGTTAATATTCAAAATGCCAACCTCGGACACACCAAGCCCCTCTCATCATTATCAAAACGTACTTCCTGAAAGCGCTAATAACAAAAATTTCTGTGTTTTGAGATTTTCACATCAAGCTCTCAGTTCACAACTGTTGGACCTTCGTCGTAAATTTGCATTCAATTTTGCAGTAACAGCGCATAAAACAGTTCTGGATCAATGTTCTGCTTATTTTGCTAAAAAAGACGTCGATAAAAATGTTTGTTTTCCTTCTGTTCACCACAGTAGCTGCGGATTAAAACTTGCTTCTGGAGTTAGGAATGGGATAACTACTGCCTGAAACAGCTGCATGAGAATACGTCCAGGTCATTATTCATTATTAATGGGTCGTAATACCGGGTGATGCAGAAAAGGTTTCTTTATTTTTGTGAGCATGTATTTTCTGATGATTCTTCAGATGCTTTCAAACCAGTGTCTATTGCCATTCCAAGCATAAGTCCAAGAGTGAATCAAAAAAACTTCACGACGTAGGTACCTTTTGAGATATTGCTTGGTCAGTTTCAGGCATGCATGCCGTCCGAGAAAACAGTTTCAAAAGTTCATTCATTTCTCGGACTATTCCCCCTGGGGGGGGGGGGTACTTGATCAGGTTTTGGTCGGGGATGTGCCATCGAAGCTTCAAAAACATACCCGTTCCTTATACCAGTTTTCCGAAAAAGTATACCCGACCTTATACCAATTTTTCGAAAAAGTACAGCCGACCTTATACCAATTTTCCGAAAATGTATACCCGACCTTATACTTGTACCAAAATTGCGAAAATCGATACCGTTCCTTATACCAAAATCGTGAAAATCGATACCGTTCCCTATACCAAAATCGCGCAAATCAATACCCTTCCCGATGGCACATCCCCGTACCTAAAATATGTGCAGTACCCCCTCCCGGGACTATTCCCTCCTTGATTTGAAAGATATGAAAAAAGCCGAATTCAAAATTTGCGTGGGAGCACGAAATTTGAGTGAGGAACAGAGGTTAATCATTTTGCAAAGAACAATATTCTGCAGACGACTTCAAATCCACCGCTATGTTGAGTTTCACAGAATGTTGACTGGAAAAAGATGGCGATTATTTCACTCAAAATGAGGAATCCGGGATTGAAAATTTTCTTTGAATCTGGTTTTTCGTATTGGTAATCATCGCTTAAAATGACCATGCAGCATCTCAAAAGATAGCTAAACTTTTTAGCTAAACGGTGATACGAAGCATTTGTCAATGACGTTTGATTTCAGAGGGGTGGTTATAATCTAGCTCGTAAAGTGTTTTGGGTCACCTGGTGTGCACAATTTCATTGAACTATCCTTTCAATGAATCAGGCCCGTAGGAAGCGGGGGGGGGGCAGGGGGGCTCAAGCCCCCCAATAATTTCTTAAAACAATAGTGCTACGTCACACGCATTAACTAGATGTATTGTTCTCTATTGTTTTGAGAACAATTGCCCCCCCCCAATCCCAAGCTGCTTCCTACGGCCCTGCAATGAATTGCTCGAAGGAAACTTTGGGTGATTTCTTATAACCGCAGAGAGAGCATGTTTGATATCATCATTAGTTTCAGAATTACAGCATTTTTCTAATTTCTGTTTGCTTTGAAGTTGCAACGTCGTCAAATTGCCAAATCGTAAACCATAATAAAAGCTACATACTATTGCTCGCTACTATTCTTTAGACCTCCAAAAATTTAGTATTTTTAGTGTCAGTGATAATAATTTTCCTTTATCAGTTTAGAATTTATGGTGCCTTTAATGTTTGCTCACTAAAATAAACGTGACAAAAATGGTCGAAAGCTAAAACTTCTTAAACTCTTTCATTTATAGTTGACAGTATAAATCTAATAATGTGGCCTAGTCATTTTAGAAAAAGTTAGCAGCCATCATGGACACTTAAGAAGCACCACTGTTATGACAGAAATCTTTATGAAAATGTCTGTTCAATGTTCCATTAACTTGTTTGCGTGCTTGTCTGCAGGAATTGTCATGTTTTATAATTTGACATTATAATTCATCATTGTTAATGCAGCAGCTCTGGTTTTGACCTTGGGGCAATTTTGAAGTTTGCTGATTTTTAACTCTACAACCAAGTCACCAAAAATACTGAAAAATATATCAAAATTTAATCTAATTATTGCAGATTTAGATAAAAATAATTGTTGGATAATGAGAGTGAAACAGTTTGCATTAGAATTTTTCAAATCTGTTGCGTTTTTATTGTGACACCCGGTACGAATACGTAATCAGTCCAGCTCAAACCTATCTTGCCTTCCTCATCAAATCATGGGTAGTTAGACACTGCTGGTGTGCTTCTATGGAGGAGCGCTGGATAATGTATCTGCGGGGGAAATTTTTTATAGTACTGCGGAGGAGATATCGAAAGAACGCAAATATTAAAATTCTTCTCTTTTCTCTTCGTTCTTTTGATATCTCCTCCGCAGTACTAAACAATATTTCCTCCGCAGATACATATTATCCAGCGCTCCTCCATAGAAGCACACCAGCAGTGTCTAACTACCCATGATCAAATTTCATAATTGTGATCGCCAAAATAAACTGAGAATTCCGTGGTAAGCAAGTGGATATGATCATTCTGAACTGTTGACACATTAAGTATCTAACTTTGCTATTGAACTCAAGTATCATAACTGAAGATTGACCCTTCACCCGACAGTATGTTAAGAAGTATTTTAAGAGGCTTTTTGGGACGTCAGTTGCTTTATTTTCAAATTATGGTTATCCAGAAGGTACAGGGTGCGGTGTCCTGCAGCATAGTTTCCAAATCTTTAAAAAGGTTAGGTTGGTGTAAAATTATCTGACCTATCTCTTTGATGAATGGCTTCAGAGAAACCTTAGCTATTTTGCCATTATTCTGCCGTTGGACTTAATTAGAAATCGTCGATATTTTCAGAATTAGAGTGTTTTTCATCTTTTTTTAAGAATTCAAGGAACGTTAAAAAAACTGAAAACCATCATTGTATATGTATACCTCAAGCTTCTAGCTTCACCATGTTAAAAAGAGACACAGGCCATAGATGGAGACATGAACCACGCGTAAACATCTTAGGTACCACTTATGTTGCTTAAAGTGTAGCTATGAATTGACAATAAGTTTCTTCCATGTGTCATTTCATACCCTCAACGTAACGAGAACAAACAATTTCTCATCTTCAAAGATGACTGGATCATTCAAAAGCAGATAAAAGACACTTTAATGAGAGGCATTATAATCGACTTTGGTGACTCTCTAAACGGGGGCTTTTGGGAATCACTGAATACTGCCGTCTGAGTATCTCACTTTGTTCGGGATACAATCAGTGAAAAGTCTTACGGATTTCCCCCAAAAGAGCTAGACCCCGGTGTAAGTGCTTTGTATCATGCGCATTACAGATTGCAGATTTACAAAAGGGGAGTTCGCGGCATCCCAAAAAACACTGCATTATTAACCGTCAACGTGAATTTTGACCCAAACCATTCGAAAAAAAAGCAAAAGTGTACTATAGTCCGTTTTAGTAAGTCTTGAGACTTCAATTTTGCGTAGCATAAGACAAAAGCGCTCTAGCTTACTTGAAAGCATACAACTTCAATAAATTGATAGGGGCGAGATGAAGAACTATTCAATAGATTCCCTATCCTTTAGATGGAGTCTACTATGGAAAGCTCTCAGTGATGACTGAAAATTTTCTCATAAAATTAAAAAACATGTACGTCGCGAGGATGGCAACAACTGAACGTGCTACACTTGCATTTATTTAGGGTTTTATCTTTTCCTACTATATTGTATATTGTACATAGTTGGTGTTAATTAGCTTTTGTTAACTAGAAATAAGCCAGCTGTA
Organism: Aurelia aurita complex sp. Pacific; assembly: GCA_004194395.1. NCBI lineage: Eukaryota > Metazoa > Cnidaria > Scyphozoa > Semaeostomeae > Ulmaridae > Aurelia > Aurelia aurita complex sp. Pacific. The sequence goes on from REGL01002175.1 coordinate 12,776, forward strand.
AATAATTATATGACTTATCTGGACATAATTTTTCTACCAGGTCTGAAGACTTTAAAAAACTGATCTTAAAGTAAATAAACGGAGATGCAGGGATCTAGTCTGAACGATGAAAGGGACATGGCCTCCGTGTTCCTATATTTCTCGTCAATCGATAGCACCCAACAGGCAGACATTTAAATCAGACCAGTCCCGCAACATAAAGCTACTTATTGCCAGTAAGATGATATATTCAATGAAACCTTTATTCCATTAAAATGTATGAGCTCATTAATAAATTAGAGAATCAAAACCGTCACGATAACCTTTGACCCGCTCTCAACCATAAATCATTTTCACTTTGGGTCTTTGCGCCAGCATTCCTTCAAGGGCTAGCTTTGTCAAGCGAATTGATACTCCGGTTTACAAGAGCTCCATCAACCCTATTTTGCCCGGGCAAATTTTTGATGTTCTCAAAATGTTGATCTTTAAAGGTGCACACGTATGGGTCACATGCACAAGGATGATTCACAGTCGCAATTCGTTGCGTGAAAATTCAATTCAGTTAGGTAAGATGGTAGTGAGCAAGACGCACAAAAAATCCAGAAGGCATCAAAGAAACCTTATTCAAATCATCTACCATTCAACTGAGCCACATCACAGGTGCTTTTTTCTCCCTCGTTCCTGCCCAGTCCAAGAGTCTGCACGCAGGCTATTCGCTAAGTGGTTAGGCTCATTACGAACATAAGCAAAAAAGGGCAGGAAAAGTATGCTGAAATTTAATCACGGGACCCATCCGTATCCCCTTTTGAAGACCCTGTCCTCCCCATGATCCTTTGCAGTCTCATAGCGTTTTTGACTCGTAAAAATGTCTGTTGATGCTGCAAAATATGGGATAAAAGAACTAAAAAGCTTTTACATCCTTTTACTTCCTTTCATTGTATCTATATCCTTGCCAGTTGACTTTGTGACTAAGCCCCCCGTCTCTAATGAGCCCCCTCTGGAGTTTCCGAAAATAAACAAGCCCCCCAGGAGCTTAATAGAGCTATTACGGCATGGGGGGGGGGTTCTTGGCTAAATTTTGAGTAGGGGTCTGCCGTGAGCATATTCAGAATGGTACCGTAGGCTAGACAAATTATTACGAATATGGTACCCTTGGCTAGACCAATTTAACCATTCCCTGGACCGATTTCCACGAAAATGACACCCTTGGCTAGACCATTTTTGATCATTCTCTGGACCAATATTGTCAAATTTGTACCAAATATGATATCATGACCGTTCGCTAGACCAATATTGTCAAAACTGATACCCTTAGCAAGACCGTAGGCCAAAATTGCAAAAAAGTATACCCTTTGGCTAGACTAGAAGTTCGAAAAAGTATACCCTTCGTCGCGGCACATCCCCAGGTACCTTTACCATGGAAGAACGCCCCCCCCCCGTGTCTTACGGTAACGATATGAAACCAAAGAAAAAGCAAACATACCATCACAGACATATTTTCGAGCGATTTCCCACAAAACCAAACCAAAAGCATAAACATCGACTTGCTTGAAAGAATCGAATGAATTTGTATTGATTGTTTCCTCTAAAATCTCAGGTGCCATGTATCTCTTTGTGCCAACTCGTCTAGTGACATGCATATTCAGCTGGTCCGTCTCTTTCGAGTGGAGCACAGAAAGGCCTAAATCAGAGATGACGCATTGGCCATTCTTTTTAACTAGAATGTTCTTCGATTTCACATCTCTGTGTGCAATTGCGGGCTTTCCACGCATGCCAAATATTTCTGTATGCAGATGGGCAAGGCCGCATGCGGCTGAGTAGGATAACAAAAGCATTTGTTGGGTATCCAACGTGTGCATCGTCAGATAGTCGTACAATGACCCATTTGGATGAAAATGTGTTATCAACCACATACACGTCTCGGAATTACGTGTAGCAATGTCGGATGCGATGAATCCGAGGACGTTGTCATGTCGTAACATGACGGTATTGTAGATCTCCGTTTCACGCGTCCACGACTCTTCATCACGAGAATTGAAGATCTTAACAGCAACACTCTCCCCTTGCCAATGGCCTCTCCAGACTTCTCCATAGCGACCCTTGCCCACCAAATCAATCAGGACGATTTGTCGTGCGACTGTCCGCTGAACCAAGAAAGGTAGGCCTGATCCGCTACCTGACGTACACGATTGATCGATGAGGCTTCTGAGTGAGTCCTCGCCAAGAGGAATAGCCATCAAAGTCGTGCCGGCATTGGTGTCCACGGTGACTTCTTTGGAGAACCGTGTTTCTTTACGTTGGAAGTATTTGAAGATGGCAACAATAATGACTAGTAGAAAGACGAAAGCTGCCACAGGTGCACCAATGCTGATTGCCATATTTTCAGTGTATATTCTGTCTTTTGTTGTGGACATAGGGTTCTCGACTGCTAAAAGGCAAAATAACTGATATCAGGAACCATTATGATTCTGTCTGCAAGCTGCTGACCCGTTTCATTGCTGGCGTCCACCAATTTGGCCAATGATCAACAAAATGGGACACAAACGACGAGAGAGATCGCTAACGTGAATTTTGTTGAAAAAGTATGATAATGTTTCACAGAGTTGCACTCGCAACACGTTCCTTTCTATATATATACAAAACGTTTTGCGAGTAAAATATTACCTTTTCAGACACTAAATGATCTCTTTGTAATTTTTTTATCATAAAAAATTTAGGACGCTAGATATTCCGGACCTCAAACAATTTTTTAAAATAACATTTTCGGACGTTTGAAATGACCGAAATTATCAATGTTTGAGATTTTTTGCTTCAACTGTACTATTAAAAACTTTAGAAGAAAAATTACAAATGCTAGGTTCATACATAAAACACAACTTACTGTTTGTCCAATTATGCTTTGGAATCGGAGGCACTATGGTATTGCAGAGATCGGTCTTGCAGCATTTTGTAAGAACACGATTCTTTGCTTTGCCTGCTCCTGTATGAAAGATTGTTGCTTTCTTGTCTCTTTCTTGTTTGTATGCAAAACCACACGTCAATGAATGCTGTTCTCTCTGAAAAGGAGCAAAGAAGAAGCTGGTAAAAACATGACAGGCATTTCAACCTGGGACTTCTACACCGGGACACTTTTTGTAAACAGATCATAGGGCTCAAGGTGGGTGTAAAATTCTAATGCATGTTTCTTTGAATTGAATAGCTTGAAAAGACCTCAGCGTATTTTGCTGTAAATATGCCGTTGAAATTTTTGAAATCTGAATTAGTTTCAAAATGGCGGCATTTATTGTATTGAGGTTTTGACGCCATCAAATTTCTAAATCCAATGCCAGACGAACAACAGATTTCTGCTTGCCACCATATCGTACAGGGTGTCCCAAAAATTGATTTACGTTTTACGTTTTTGCATTTAAAATCGTTTTAAATCAGGAGACGTTTGAATAAATATTACAAAATAACGAAATAATGAACGGTCTCCATGGTAAGATATCCATAATGCTGAGATTTTAAATTCATTTTAGACACCAGAAGCTAGCAAATCGGCTAAATATTCACGGAGTTACGACTTTTGAAGTTCCAGTTTGTGCGAAAGCTGAAACCAGACGCCCCTAAATTGCATATTTTGTGAAATTAGAATCTCGTTTAATGAAAGCAAATCAAATGGAATTTAAAAAGAACTTTTGATAAACTAGATTTCTCTAACATTAAATCAAGGTTATGGATGCTTGGAGGAATCCTGTCGAGAACAATTTGGAATGGCTCCGTCTCTCATCAATTAAGTTTTCATTCCATGTTTTTGGATACTTGCATTCATAAAAAAATTTGACAACGATACAAGAATTAAATTACTTTAGCGGATTCGCAAGATTCTGGCGTCAAAAATTAATTCAAAATCTTAGAAACAGGGTTATCTGACCAGGAACCTGTACTTTTTATCGTTAATTTTTAATATTTAATCAAATATCGAACAATTTTTCTGGACATCCTGTAGACCGTCATAAACTATGGTTTTCAGGACACTCGCACGGTATACTATTTCCTCTGTTGATCAAGGATTTGCAAAGATTTAATTTTTCCAAAAGTGTCCATGAAGCCTTTCAGATAAAATTATAATGCCATCATTTTGAAAAAATAAAGATATCAAAGATCTCCTCCGCAGATTTATAGCAACTAGAGATTTATCTTAAGTTCTTTCAAGCCATTCAACTCAAAGAAAAATGCAATAGAATTTTACACCCACCTTTTTGAAGATTTGAAAGATTTGAGCCCTGTGCTTGAAAACGGATGCTTCTTGGCAGCACCGTCCTGTGCCAACAGACAAATCAGCTGAGGTTTTTTACGCCCATCTTAAGTCATGTGATCAATGCCTTGATCAAACATCTTTTGAATCCTTTACCATATTTCGCACCATGAACAAATTTGTGCCATGAATGCCAAAACTAGTATAATACTGAATTTTCTAAAAGATTGGTCACATGACTTGAAATGGGTAAAACTAACCTCAGCTGCTTTAGTCTATCAATTCAATTTCAAAAATTCCAATTGCCTTCATTTCAGCTATGCTATCCCGCATGTTCAAGATAGCACATGTAAACGTTCGTATATTTTCTAACGTTGTATCTGCAGAGCAGAAGTCCATACAAATTTAGTTTACCTCCCAATTTAGGCGCGCACAACTCCCTTTACCACCAAAACTGGTTTTGTTAGCTGCAGACGAGCTTGCACTCCCGTTAACAGATGCAATTAATTGCAGTATACGAAACTATAGGTTTCCAAATAATGGAAAACGTGCCGCTGTCTGTCCTTTAGATAAAGGAGAGGCAAATCGTACAGTTGAACGAAACTTTCGTCCTGTCAGTATTCTCAATATTTTCTCCAAAATCTATGAAAAAATTTTGAAAAATCAACTTATCCCATACCTAGATGAAACACTTTCCCTTTTCATTGCTGCTTACAGAAAATCATATGGCACACAACATGTCCTAATAAGAATGCTTGAAGAATGGAGATTTAAGCTCGATAACGATAATATTGTAGGGGCTGTCCTTATGGATTTGTCAAAAGCATTTGATTGTATTCCACACGATTTACTCATAGCCAAACTACATGCCTATGGCTTAGATGAAAATGCTCTCGTCCTTATTTACTCTTACCTAAAACGGCGGAAACAGTCTGTGAGAATCAATAATACGTATAGTTCTTTTCAAACTATTTTATCAGGTGTTCCTCAAGGCTCTGTTTTGGGCCCCATTTTATTCAATTTTTATATAAACGATCTTTTTCTGTTTATCAAACGAGCGACGTTACATAATTATGCTGATGATAACACTCTAGCTTATTTTTCCAAGACTCTACCAAATTTGATTGAGGTGCTGGAAGAAGAAGCTGGAGTTGCTTTGACTTGGCTAAAACAAAATCAAATGATAGCTAATGCAGACAAATTCCATGCACTTGTTATTAGAAAGGATCGAACGAATACAAGTGGAGAAAATTTCAACATCCAAGGAAAAATAATCAAATCGGAAGAAACGGTTAAATTGCTAGGTATTCAACTAGATCATAAACTGAACTTTGAACAGCATATCTCTGAAATTTGCAGAAAAGCCGCATCACAACTCAATGTTTTAAAAAGACTGAAACAATATATTGGCTTTAATGAAAAGAAGATTCTTGTCCAGAGCTTTGTATATTCAAATTTTGATTATTGCCCTCTAGTATGGTACTTCTCATCAGCTAAATCTGTACAAAAAATTGAGAAGATTCAAGAACGTGCCCTTAGATTTTTACACAATGATCACCTTAGTTCATATAGCGACTTACTTTCCAAATCAGATAGGTGTACTATGCATGTTTCCCGTCTAAGAGTTCTCTGCATAGAAGTTTTTAAGACTTTAAACAATTTAAATCCCTCTTTCATGCACGATATTTTCAAAATAAAATCTTCCAAGTACTCATTACGTAACTCCAATGACTTACAGCATTATAGACCAAATCAAGTCACCTTTGGGTCCAACAGCCTTCGATCATTGGGACCTCAGATCTGGAATACACTGCCAAATGAAATGAAATCGGCCGAAAACCTAAATAGTTTTAAAAATATGATAAAGAAGTGGGACGGCCCAGACTGTAAATGTAGTGCCTGTCAATATGTATCAATGAACTAGTTTTCTTTAGTTTTCTATATTTAGTTAGATTATCAAAATACTGTAAAAATATTTATTTATGTAATTATATATATCCATCGATTTAGATTAGTTTACTTTGTACATTTGTATATAGTAAGCTAGAGTATGTACATAATCGATGTAAAATAATTTGACAAACAAACAAATCCCTAAGATGAGGGGTGCAAAGCACAGCTTTCATCAAAACTGAGGGCACTTGCACTTTCTTAGGCCCCCCAAAATTCCCACTATGATTTCAAGAATTTCACCGATGTAAACTATATATCTCCAGGATTTTTTGCGAAACAAAATATGAAGTTGAGATATCACGTCCGAAATTATTCTATGACGCAAACAAAGAATTAAATAGAAAAAAGTTTATTCTGCAATGGAATGCAATTTTTCTTCGGCTACATTTATTAATCTGTAAAGAATGAGGCGAAAAGCTAAAGCAAAACGAGTGAGCTTGTGCAAAGCAAACAAATCAAAGTAACAAATAAAACATCACGTGTCAGGGTATCTTTTACAATACAAAGTGATTTGGAAATTCCCCATGAGCTCCTTCAATATTCCCATCAGCCATGGCCATTTCCCCCACCGGTGCAGTGTCCGTTTTAGTCAAAAATCTCCTCAGAATAAAATGAATGTAGGTTGAAGACAGGCCACAAGACATGTTTAATAGGAAACTCAATCGAATAACAGACTATCCTCTTTATAGAATCCTTTTGTATCAATTTTTGCTCTCGGAATTGTTTTCCCATTGACAGTGCGTTGATGAACCAGGGCAGATTTTGTAATACAATAGCACGAGTTGCTTTTGTTGACACCTCAATTCAAAGCGAATAGCGATCACAGACAAAGGAAATTCTCTCAACCAGTAATTCAAAACAAACAAAGCCGCAAAATTTTCTCTAAAACCCAGGTAGCTAGCTTGCTTGCTGTGCATTCCAGAAATTGTTTTTAAGGGCAAACATGAGCATAGATCGAAAAAAGAAAGATATATCTACACATCTGCCGCGGGCATTTTATTTCTTTGGTCCAGAAGCTGAGCAGTAAATGTTTTGATAACACCCAAAAAAATAAGAGAATTGAATCGCCTCCTAAACGGCTTTTGAACCAAAAAAATAAAATGCCCGCGGCAGATGTGTAGATGCATCCTTCTTCTTTCGATTTATGCTCATGATTGCCCTTATAAACAGTTTCTGGAATGCACAACGAGCGAGCTAGCTACCTGGTTTTCAAAAAACTTTTGTGACTTTGTTTGTTTTGAATTGCTGGTTGAGAGAATTTCCTTTGTCTGCAATCGCTAATCGCTTTGAATTGAGGTGTCAACAAAAGCAACTTATGCTATTGTATTACAAAATCTGCCCTTGTTGCGTTGATGCTCATCTGGTATTAGACACATTTTTGTTTAAAGAAATTCATCATGGTTTTAAACTGATGCCGTTTATTTTAGAGATAGATTCGACGCTCCTCTGGGCCATCTTTACTTGCCCATTTAATGGCTTCCCAACAATCCTTAGGCTGCCCCGGCATGAAGTGGTTACGCCTTAGAGGACCTGTTCCATTACACCACAGAACATATGTTTAACATCTTTGTTGGAAACACTTTGCACAGGGCACTAAAGTGGGCTCATGGCACGGAGAGTTGTGAAACGTGCGCTTATCAAGTCATGTTATTGACGATAGTTATGAATATTTGAAGAGCTCGTGCAGGTGACAGGAACAATTTTGAACGATTATTCTTATTCCTTAAAACATAGCTTAAATCCATTGCGTTGCATAACATAGAGCTCAAATCTTTAAAAAGGTCGGTGTAAAATTCTATTACAGTTTTCCTTGAAATAAATGGCTTGGAAGGAACTAAGGGTCTTTTTCTGTAAATATGCCGTGGAAATTTATTGATATCTCGATTAATTTAAAAATGGCAGCATTCATTAAATTTGAGGCTATGTTCTAATTTTGGACTTTGGGAATTTGCAGATCTCCATGACTTCTGCTTCTGTACTCCGAATCTATGCACAACTTTTGAAAATCGTCAGACTTAAATTTTGGCCCTACTGCTTGAGCATAACCCAAGATCCTTTCATGCTAAATAATTTTATTGATGTTTTGTAATCAATTCTCGGCCTCCTATATGCATCTACAGAAAGCACGAGAAGCAAAACATGGGAGAAACGTATCATTTTTAAACTTGGAACATTGTATCCTTCAGGACTCAACAAGCAATTTACATATCTCCAATAACATTCTATTTATCACAATTTTATTCCTACATCTCTTTTTTATTCGCAGTCCTCTTTACGTCACATGGATTCCCTTGATTACTATTCTTATCCTTCGAATCTGTCGTTCTTTTAGCTTGATTAGTGTCGGTTCTACTACGATTTCTTTGCTTGATAACGGGCTATGTTCGAAACTTCGTGCTTATTTCAATTCGCATCAAAGTGCTTATATTTTTCTATATTTACTTGTTTATCATTGTACAATTGCACTACACGCAACAAGAAGATGTTTTTGTAATCAAACAGGCCTAGAACCATGTTCCGAGTCAGCAATCAGCATTATTCTATTCATACGTGAACGAAACTGCGTAAATGACGTCGTCGTACAATCCGACTTAAAAACATGTTAGGCTACATGGCTACATAAGCTTTTTGGCACGATAAATCAAGAGCTTTTAAGAGCCTTAAAACACTTGCTGGGGGGAGACTTTGTCGGCAGCCACATATTTAAGAGAGTTGTTCTGAATGAAAACAATATCAAGTGTTGCCGTTTCGCCAACAAATGAAGTCTTTGCCTTTTAATGATACGAAGAGTGTTAAATTGTAACTATGCTCTCTAAATTCAAATTTTATGCTACAATGAACAACCAATTTTTGGCTGCTTTTTGGCAAATTGAGAAGCAGGACATTTGGCTAATTTTAGAAGGATATAACGCACCTAGAATAGGAGAATAAGGCAAGCGATGACAACCATTGTATACTTCATTTTATCGACAATCCATGGTGTCGTTTATAAATACAGTTGACAATTCCAGGAGACTTAAAGGGTCTGTTTCATCCAGCATTCCTTGCACGTGCTGTCTCTTGGTTTTCCTTTGTTGTCACCATTTTCATGGGCCATGAAAATGGCGACAACAAAGGCCAACGAAGAGATGGCACGTGCAAAGCATGCTGGATGAAACAGACCCTTTAAACGGTTAGATAGTTGACATAAACGGTTAAAAAAATTTGTGTTCCTTTCACTTAAACATGTTTCTGTACGTTTCGAACCAAACTTGGTTCATCTTCAGCGAACCTAAATAGCGTTACATGGCAATGTATATCCAGGAACAAACAAGATGAAAAAGTAAACAAGGGCGAGTTACCTAAAATTATGAGAAAAGTCTCAAAAATTAAGTTGAAGCCTCAGTAACATAATGGAATTAAAATATTACAAACTGGCAGCATATGCTTTTTTCTACCATTTCTCAAACAGTGCATACTTGTTGAGGATACCGAGGACTGCCCCTTTTGTCTGAGCCTTTTGTTATGCTGGTAAAGTTCAAAGTAGATCAACAGCTGGGAAACCTATTACCATGCGCGAGAATCTCTTTGTTTCTTTGCTAATTCTTGTTTGGATTGTGGGCGGATTATCCGCCCAGTCTTTCCACAAAACCAAACATGCTTTCTGCGCATGATCACAGGTTTCCTTTTTGGGGGATAACCGTTGCTTTGAACTTTGACGATTCGAATCCCCAACAAATACATTTGTCTGACTCATCCGGTACTGTAAATACCAACTAAAAAAGTTAATAGATAAAACGCTTATACTGTCTAAAAAATAAGAATATGTTATCAACCAAATTACAAAATCAACAATACAGGTTAAGTCAAGCATTTAAAAGATACTGTATATATATTCAAGAGCGATAAGACACCTGGACTTGCTACAAGTCTCTCTCTCTTTTTTAGTCCGAATTGTCCGGAAAATGCGAAACGGAAAATTATAGCTCATGGTATACTTTACAGATTTCTCCTCGCTAATTACGTAGGCCTGCATTAATCAACATACCTTTTTATCATGCAGACAGCCAAACGTAGAATCGACGATTCTTCTGCTTTGGAAGTCATATGTCTGGCCAACAAAGCACCCTTCAGCAGATGTACACGATATTCTCTCTGGACCACATTCTGTGCATTTACATTTGACCCGCGGCCATGTTCTGTTACGATTCTGCATTGATCCTAAATGATTTCGATTCAGCATCTTAACAACTTCAGATCGTGACATAGGACTTGGCGAGACCTTGTCTGTGCCTACAACAAAAAGAAAACGATTTGAAACTATGCCTTCTCTGAATCTAGATTCGCAAGATGTGGGAACAACGAGCGGAAGAATAAGAACACTACCTCGGCAACCTTAGCTTCTTAGAGTTCCGCTAATTAATTTCGGATGCTACCGGGTGCGCCAAAACAAACTATGCCCTTTTGGCAGTCCGGGATAAATCGTACACTGGACCGATTTTGAAGATTTACGACTTAATCTTTAGCAAAAAGCCTGAACTAGATCCTAGGACTTTTTGCAAAGTTCTTTGCTTTCTTCAGCACTTCTGCGCTCCCTGAAAGAGCCCCAAACGGGCTCCAATGAAAATAATATTGTATATTCGTTTTGTATATTCCACAAGTGCGCACTAAATTATTTCTTCTAAAGAATTCAATGTCATAGACACTCTGCGATGCATGAATTTAGCTCCAGTGAAAATAAACTTAGTGAAAATAAACTTAGAACAATAGGGGGCTACTGCCTTTAAGAAATACGGTAGGAGCAAAGAGTGGCCAAACGCTATCGATATTTCATCCCCAAAACCAATGTCGAGCATTGTCGAGTGAAAAAGGCTGAAATAGGTTGAAATATGACAGGAAGGTCGCAAACCTGTATAAAGTCTTTAAAGATTTATGCAGCGTTGGCGGAAGTCTTTTGTTACGGAAAGGTTCGGACTTCTCTCGGGTCAACTCTTCGGTTCAAGATACGGCTGTTTATACGAAACCATAAAAAGCACTATGAACCATGACGGGAAATCCTTAGAAATCAAATACTGTTTAATTTTTAATACAGCGTTGAAGAGTATGTACATGGTGAAATCTCTATGCTACAAAACTTCAGCCAAGCTTATATTCTCAAAATCACCGCAGGGTAAATGCGCAATAGTGGAATATCAACTCGAAATGCTAGGCCACAAACAGCCTTATATTTCCATCGCCAATGACAGCTAAAAGCTATGGCTAAAAGTAACCGTGANGTGGGGGGGGGGGCCTTAGCCCCCCCAAGCCCAATGGCTGCGCGGTCCCGGCAATAGGGGGCTACTGCCTTTAAGAAATACGGTAGGAGCAAAGAGTGGCCAAACGCTATCGATATTTCTCCCCCAAAACCAATGTGGAGCACTGTCGAGTGAAAAAGGCTGAAATAGGCTGAAATATGACAGGAAGGTCGCAAACCTGTATAAAGTCTTTAAAGATTTATGCAGCGTTGGCGGAAGTTTTTTGTTACGGAAAGGTTCGGACTTCTCTCGGGTCAACTCTTCGGTTCAAGATACGGCTGTTTATACGAAACCATAAAAAGCACTATGAACCATGACGGGAAATCCTTAGAAATCAAATACTGTTTAATTTTTAATACAGCGTTGAAGAATATGTACATGGTGAAATCTCTATGCTACAAAACTTCAGCCAAGCTTATATTCTCAAAATCACCGCAGAGTAAATGCGCAATAGTGGAATATCAACTCGAAATGCTAGGCCACAAACAGCCTTATATTTCCATCGCCAATGACAGCTAAAAGCTATGGCTAAAAGTAACCGTGAGCAGCACTTGCAAAAACAGTGGAGATCATTTTGTTATTGCCGTTGATAGCTAGCGTGACAGATTGACTCATGGGTAGTTAGACACCGAGAGTTTGCTTCAGTTTGTATGCTTCTGCGAAGGAAAATATATTAGTCTGCAGAGGAAGCTTTTCGCTAGCTCCTCCATAGCAGTATATACATTTTATATACCGTATATTAATAATATACTAATATAATATTAATAATATTACATACATTATATACATACAGTATATACAACCATTCACCATCCTTCAACACGGACTAATGTACAAACAGCTCAAAAACTAGGACAACGAATTTTGTGGCCAGGAATGCATTGCTATAAATGCAAAGCATGGCGTCTTTCAAGCGCCAGATGGAGACTGTTCAGTACATTGGAAGGATAACATGAAGAATGAGGGGGAAGGGGGTTAACATAAGTACAGGCGAGAGAAGGCGATGTTTTTACATTCAAAAACACTCATTTGTTGAACAAACGTTCCCTTTTGTTGGTGTGCATGGGTCTTCAAGCACCAAGAGAACTTTTGGAAAATCGAGGAGCAAATAACTCTCAATCACTCTCGTATGAGAATTTGAGAATTCAAAACAAAGGAAGGGGACTGAGCCGACTGATGGGCCTAATATTTTGATGGAGGCAGTGTAAAGACAGGAGGAACATCATAACAATGAGAACGACGATAAGGAAGAGAACAAAGGTTGTATAGCAATTAATTTAATTAATTCTAAAACCATACGCTGTCACCTGTTTAGGAATCTTAACAACTCTTTGACAGTCTCAGAAAAATCTTCGAAAAACACTATATCTTTGGAGTGATCTGGCCCTCTTGGAAAAGTCTGTTAGCCCAGGCCTTCTTGAAGATACGATGTCATAACGAAAATATTTACACAGGACTACCAAGACCAATGTAGCGTCTGTTGCAGCTTTCAAAAAGGAAATTAAAACTTGGGATGGAACCAGTTGCCTTTGAACAATTTGTAAATAGACACTGAATTCTTTTGATTGTAACTTTTGAATGTATTACTTTAGG
>REGL01002175.1:27920-38339 GCA_004194395.1 Aurelia aurita complex sp. Pacific
GCAGGGTACAAAGAATTAAGAAAACCGTACGTACAAAACCGACAGAACACTCAGTTACGGTTCTCGGTTACAAAAATTACAAATCCCATTTCAACCATCTGAACAAATAGGTCAAACAAATGGGTCCCAATGACCAGCGCAGGGTACAAAGAATTAAGAAAACCGTACGTACAAAACCGACAGAACACTGAGTTACGGTTCTCGGTTACAAACATTTCAAATCCCATTTCAACCATCTGAACAAATAGGTCAAACAAATGGGTCCCAATGAACAGCGCAGGGTATAAAAAATTAGCATAAACATTACGTACAAAACCGACGGAGCACTGGGTTATGGGTCTCGGTTACAAAAACTCAAGTTCTCAATCAACAATCCACACAAATAGGTCCAAATGACTAGTACACGTCATAAAAAACTAAAATACACCATCCACTACGGATATACCGTTAATACGCGCAGTAAGACAAAGCAACCGGTTTTCGGTTACACGAACACACATCCTAGTTAAAACACATAGCCATTCATATCACTGTGACCAGTAGCAAATAAAAAATGTGAGCTCTCTAACCAATCATGAATTGCGAACTGTTTTATCGATTTTAAAGTACTGCCATCATCAGATCCTGTACCTTCACCTATGCAACCCGAAAAACATTGTTCTTTTCAAGTAAATTAGCAATATTTTCAAATCTTAAGAGTTCGTTGCCCATGCCCATCGTCCGCGTACTAAACAAATTCCAGTAGCAAAATGCGATGCATCAATTTATAAATATTCTTTAAAGTTTTATGACCTGTAATTTTCTCAATAAAATATGTTTAAGCAAAAATGCGTAGCAATAATTGAGCATCCTCAAAGCACGAGGCTCAGTTGGATAACAAGAGACAAGAAACTTGCGTACCAAATCAAAAATAAAAACCATCTGCGTCATCTACAGCGAAAAATTTCAACTACTTTTAACCTCAGAGAGCCTTAAAACAAAAGATGAGGCTAAACCACGCAAAAAAACTACACATAAGGAAATGAAAAATCTTTATGTCTAACCACTTATGAAATATCTAACAAGTTTCTATCTCATCTCACCGTGGTCTATAGGCCGGAACACCAACCTCAGCTTGCCATGAAGATATCCTTGAGAGGGCAGTCTTGTGGTGAATCTAGTTGTCAACTTGCTTTCGACGGTTGTTGGCAGTGTGGCTTTGGAGTACATTCTAGAGCTAGCAGTGGTTATTCCTATGTTTCTAGCACCTCTGTAGCGTTCTAGAACTTGTTACAAAGCTCTTTTGTCAGCCCTTAAACAAACCCTCTCGTCCATGATACTGTACTGTATGATAGTTGTTAAGATCTCTTCCCTTGCCGTTGCAGCAGCACTGATGGCAGCTTACAAAAATCTCAGCAAAACTGTTGCAACATCTTAAAAGAGGTTCGTTTTACGTGGTTAAATTCAAAGAAGATGAGTGATTCTCTGAGTGATGTGGCTGGATAAGATTTAAGGTCGAAAGACAAGACGATAAGCGAAAAGCAATCGATGAAAAACAAACATCTCTTGAGCCCATCGAGAATTCTAACAACCAGCTGCCGAAGCTGCGTACTGAAGGCCGCCTAAAATGGGCCGATTTTTATGTTTCACGCTAGCAAACATACATGGATGTGCACCTGCTATGGAAAGAAAACTGTTGTATTTCATTCATTTACGTCCATCTCTCTCCTTGGTTCCGTAAATCAGCCTACGAACACATATGGGATAGAGATTGCGTAATAATCAAGGCTATGGCCCAACCTACCACGGGTGCCCGACTCTCAGAAACCTCTTCAGGGAAAGTAGGTCCGGTTCGGTGCGATATGCTTATGTTATTCTATTTCATCGTACAGCGTTTGCTCTGATAAACAGAAAGGATCACGAATGCATTCCCACCAAAGCTGTTTGATTCCAATCTGGGCTGGACAGAGTCTCTCTTAGTTACGAGGCTTAAAGGACAAGTCTTCTTATCGCATATTCTTACAAGATGGCGACGACTTTGGGCCTAACTTACGAAAACAGTTGTACGAATTTACAACAGACAGAGATCTCAAAAACTTGGAAAGAACCCAATTTCTGTGTTCGGCAGTTGGTAAGGTTGCTTTTTGACATTAATTGTAGAAACCCCGGACTTGTCCTTTAAAGAGAGTGTAAGAAAATAACAGCGGTTCAAGCCACTTGCGGTCAAATTTAGCCAATCAGATATCAGTATTTCCTATTGACGTGGATAAGTTGCCAAAACTATGGTTCGGCACGTGTTGGGCCTGTTGTCTTTGCATGGCTATTTTTACAAAAGGCTTATATATACTTAGATACCCTTGAAAGGTCATAGCATGAGCGATACAGAACATCAAGTGCGTATACGTGTGAATATTTATCCGTTGCGCGAGCGACCATAACCTATTGTGCGTGTCTTTCGAACTTTGATCTACTTTGTAGTCAGCCACTTTATTATGTAGTAAGCCACCTTAAAGGGTTTGCATTCAAATCGAAGTTGCACACAATGTCAACAAAGGGTAGCCTAAGAATGAGATTGTTATCTTGCTAAGAGACAATGCTGTGTCTAAGTTATTTCTTTGTTCTATTTATAGATGAGCCTATTTACCATTGCACATTTGCTTTAAGTGGAGATTCGCCTTAACCATCAAGCTCCAACGTTTAAGGTGGATATGCATTTAAGGTGGCTCACAACTGAAAATGTCTAATTCGCCGAACAGTAACAAGGTGGCTGACTACCAAGTAAAAATAAGTCCAAAACACACAAACAATAGGTTATGGTTGCTCGCTACTGATGAAAATGTCACACTGATACACATATCTGGTGTCGTATCGTTTATGGTCATGGGACAAAAAGAACAAGACGTCATTCTGGGTGCGCTAAAGATACCCCATTTTGTTAGTTTGTTTATTTGCACTGATAAACATTAGATGAAATTAGATGTGTGAAAACTACTCACAAGTCACATGAAGTGTGTCAAACGAAATATTTCGTAATTTTCTGGTCGCTCTTATGACAGGCTGCTGCAGTTTACCGTAGTCATCCTTATCTTTTCTCTATCTATTTCAACGAAGGTCAATGCACTCATTTTTTTCATAAGAAACTAAGGTCCGGGGCTGGTAGGCAGTTTCTTAAGTTTTTGGGCCATTTTGCTACCAAAAGTTTCTTACGTGTTTCTTATATTTTTAACGCCAGAAATGTTAAGTTAATCTTGTCTTGTCTAAAGGGCTGCCAAATTACTTAGTAAGATCTCAAAACAAATCAATAACATAATTCGCACTCAAAATAATGTGCAAACAGTTGCTACAACTTTACAGTATCAAACATTTTTGACTGCGATAGGAAAACTAAGAACTGTAAATTGCAAAAGTTTTGTTAGCTTTTTGAATCCACGTAGGGTCGTTTCTTTACCCTCGAAAAAATGAGCCTACCGTTTCTTATAAGCGGTTTATTATTAAAAAAAAATGAGTGTATTCTTCGACCGGAAAATAATTGGCATAATGATGACGACGAACATGTAAAAATTTCCGCAATCACAATTATCGTTGTAGTATTGATTGATTAATCGAGTTAAAACTTGCTGCAACCTGCAATGTTGTACTTTTTAGACTGATGTGGACTGCAAGAATATCACGACGTAGCCCCCCTTCCAGGGGTACAAACCCAACAGCAAATATTCTGCTGATAAACTGTCTGCTGGTGTGGCCCATTAACGTGTTCCTAGGGAAACAACTATGAAGCTGAAATATCAAATTGAACAATACAACATTTATGTGTCAGGAAATCATAATATCGCATTGCTCAGCGAGATAAAAGTATACACCGCACCTTTTAACGCGATATTGTGTGCAATTATGTCATGCAGTGGAAACTCTTCCGATATCTGGCAATAGTACATTCCAACTGCTGACGAAATCGTGTTACATGCATTTCCAAATTAAACAAGTTGCAGTGTTGACTTGCTCTTAAGTCTGAGTTCCAATGAGAGAGCGTCAGGCAATGACCAAGACTGAATATGCCGCCCTGGAGGAGCTGGAGGAGCAGGATGGGGTGGATGAGGAGAGGGGAGAAAGGTAGCCTGCGTGCAGACTCGAAAAAGGGGGGCAACTCAGTTTCTCTTCCTTCCTTCGGACTCCTCGATTACTTCGCTCTCTGAGGTTAAAAGATTAAAACCGAGACTTGTAGCAAGTCTAGTTGCAGTGCTGCTTGATTGAAGTTACTACTCATTCTCCCCCTGGGCCCCCTGACTAAAAAGTCGACACTCACTGTCATACGAGACAGAGCCAGGTTCAATGATATCCTCTTTTGAAGCAGATATTAGGCCCACTCAAGCATGTTGGGTGGGCCGAGTGATGGGCATATGAGTTCTGGTAAGGGGGGGGGGGGGCGCCGGGAAGATACCCTCGATCATACAGAAATTTCAGTAGGGGTTCCTTGCCCGGTTCCTTGCAGTGTTACTTTCATTTTTTATATTCTTTAAACACGGTAACCCCGTCGACAAAGGTCGCCTTTCAGGGGGCCGTGCAATTGTTACTAGATTTTCTTCACTTCGCAATTATCATACTCATTTTTCTTAAGGCCTGAAGCTGGCAGGTAATTTAACAACTTTCTTAATTTTCTTAAATTCTTTTAATTTCTTAATTTCTCTTTTTTCTTTAATTTATTTTTTACCACATTATATTGTCACAATTCACTGCGAGGCACTATGCGCAGTCAGTAAAGGTGGCAACGACAACACATTGCACAGAATAATTGACACAAAAAACACGTTTGACTCAAACGACATCAAAACAGTTGCTATTACTGCACATAGTCAAAAGATGTTTGAATGCAAATAACAAAAGTTTCTTGGCAGTTCGCTCTTTGACAGAACTGATACCCCTACAACCCGCCCTACAACTATTCATCTCATTGAAGTGAATTGATGCTGTTTTTGTTGCTCAAAACCGGACAGCATTTTACGGTACAGCAGTTTTGGAAGACTGCTTTTTGTGGCATTTTGGGCTCGGTGGTTTGGAAAAAAGTATCAGGTGATTTAGGCCCAATTTTATGGGACAAACTTTATAAAACAATTTCCAGAACAAGTTTTCGCCCAGCCTGACTCGCACCAAACACATGTAACTTGCTATGCTACGCAGGAGGGTTAACATACACTTGTGTTGCCCCGGCTTAGGACACGACCAATATGTGACTGGAGGAGTTACGCCAAATTACAATTCAACGCAGGACGCAGGATCCTTTATTTTATACTTGTCCAAGAATGAACATCAAATGCTATTCTAATCAATTTGTATCTTATCGACCATTATAAACATCAACTGGCCTACGGGCATTTTCTGATCAATACCGTTTCAATTAAACACAAAAGCAGAGGTAGTCCTGGTTGTGTTGAATGACAATAAATCAAAGGTTTCAAAGTTTGTATTCGTGTTATCTCCTGGTAAAAACGTTTTCTGTACTTTCCCTTCGTTCATCAACAAGTCACGAGACCAATCCGGGCGCTTACAGTAGGGGTCGTATGGACTGCGGCTTTTAGCCTTTGTTTGGCCGATTTTGCGGTTTTTGGACGAAAAAATTTGCAGTTTTACTGTTTCTTTCCCTCTCGGCGGCTTGCAAATTTCCCACTAAATATTATGCAAGAACGCAATTGCTATTAAATCTAAGATGCGGCTGCGAAAACATATCCAATTCAGTATAATTTTGGGGAGAATTCCACTAGTTTTAACTTTAACTGGCGGATTTAAGGCCTTGGTATTAGCGTTCAGTTTTTGGGGTCACAAGAATGACAACGAGGCACTCGTCTGCGATATAGAAGCGCCGTTATACATGCAATGAACGAAAAAATGTCNGGGGGCCGTGAAATTGTTACTAGATTTTCTTGACTTCGCAATTATCATACTCATTTTGCTTAAGGCCTAAAGCTGGCAGGTAATTTAACAACTTTCTTAATTTTCTTAAATTCTTTTAATTTCTTAATTTCTCTTTTTTCTTTAATTTATTTTTTACCACATTATATTGTCACAATTCACTGCGAGGCACTATGCGCAGTCAGTAAAGGTGGCAACGACAACACATTGCACAGAATAATTGACACAAAAAACACGTTTGACTCAAACGACATCAAAACAGTTGCTATTACTGCACAGAGTCAAAAGATGTTTGAATGCAAATTACGAAAGTTTCTTGGCAGTTCGCTCTTTGACAGAACTGATACCCCTACAACCCGCCCTACAACTATTCATCTCATTGAAGTGAATTGATGCTGTTTTTGTTGCTCAAAACCGGACAGCATTTTACGGTACAGCAGTTTTGGAAGACTGCTTTTTGTCGCATTTTGGGCTCGGTGGTTTGGAGAAAAAGTATCAGGTGATTTAGGCCCAATTGTATGGGACAAACTTTATAAAACAATTTCCAGAACAAGTTTTCGCCCAGCCTGACTCGCACCAAACACATGTAACTTGCTACGCAGGAGGGTTAACATACACTTGTGTTCCCCCGGCTTAGGACACGACCAATATGTGACTGGAGGAGTTACGCCAAATTACAATTCAACGCAGGACGCAGGATCCTTTATTTTAGCTGCGCTTCTTTTATCTGAAAATACTTGTCCAAGAATGAACATCAAATGTTATTCTAATCAATTTGTATCTTATCGATCATTATAAACATCGACTGGCCTACGGGCATTTTCTGATCAATACCGTTTCAATTAAACACAAAAGCAGAGGTAGTCCTGGTTGAGTTGAATGACAATAAATCAAAGGTTTCAAAGTTTGTATTCGTGTTATCTCCTGGTAAAAATGTTTTCTGTACTTTCCCTTCGTTCATCAATAAGTCACGAGACCAATCCGGGCGCTTACAGTAGGGGTCGCATGGACTGACCATTTACGGCTTTTAGCCTTTGTTTGGCCGGTTTTGCGGTTTTTGGACGAAAAAATTTGCGGTTTTACGGTTTCTTTTCCTCTCGGTGGCTTGCAAATTTCTCACTAAATATTATGCAAGAACGCAATTGCTATTAAATTTAAGATACGGCTGCGAAAACATATCCAATTCAGTATGATTATGGGGAGAATTCCACTAGTTTTCACTTAGCGTTCAGTTTTTGGGGTCACAAGAATGACAACGAGGCACTCGTCTGCGACATAGAAGCGCCGTTACAGTGGCGGATTTAGGGGGCAAGTGGGGGCAATTGCCCCCCTTCACGATGAAAACTCAGCTTGGCGCCCCTCTTTTGGCAAGAAAAGCGCCCCTTTTCCTGATTCTAAAGCATAATTTTTGAACTGTTTCGATTCAAATATGGGGGAAACATATAAATAAAGGCGTTATTTAGTAGTAAATCAAAGAATTTTCTTTAAAAAGTGTCCAAAAAATTTTCGCGCGCCTTCGGGGCGCTCAATTTCTATTGTATGTTTGGCGCCCACTTTGCAAGTTGCCCCCCCCCCCCTTCAACTTCGGGCTGGATCCGCCCCTGCGCCGTTATACATGCAATGAACGAAAAGTTATCACCATGACGGTTCTAGCTGAATCTTAGGGGCAGTTTCCGGTTTTTCGGGAGATATTTTGGCAGTTTAACGGCTTTCGATACCCCTTGGCCGGCAGATAATACCTAGCCGTGAATTCTAGTTCAAAATTAAGATGTCTTTAACTTTTCTCCATATTTTCGTTTTCGTCAGCAGACTGGCCGTATTTCACCACACATCTACCGCACTATTCAATATTCCCCCCTTCGAATAAAGCCCCTCCAAAAATTAATTGTTTACAAATAAGCACTCGGGGGGCTAAGTCAATGATTTGCATTATCCTACCTAAAATGGTGCACAGTTAGACAGTGCAGTTGATAAAAGACGCATGTTGAAGTCACATTTGGTACATATTTAGCAATGAAACCCACTTTCTAGTAACGAACTGCCCAAAGAAACTGCAGGTTCAGTTTTCCAAAGTTAATTTATTCATTCATTCATTTTAAATTCTTCAACCACGGTTACCCCGTCAGCCAAGAAAGAGCTGTTTCAGTTTTTATCATATCCGCTACAGTAGGCCAATTTAGAATCTGTGCTTCCTGGTTTAAAAAGTGAGGAAACTGTTTCAATTTGCATCTTTGAGTTTTCCATGCAATTCAACATTTCTTGACACTGTACAGTGTTCATAAATGTCTGGATACAATTGTGGAAGCCTTTCTGGCAAATATAAAGCAATTCTACAATCAGAGCATTTAAAATCTAAGGAACTTATAAGAAACTTTTGGCAGCAATAATGTGAGAAATTGAAGTTTTTATAAGAAACTAAGAATTTGAGCCAGTATTGCAAGTTTCTTAAATAAAACGAGGTTTTTGAAGCCTTTCTAAGTTGTATGATGCCAGAAACGAGTGAAAATAAAGTAAAAAATTTGCAAGGATTTCCTTCATTAAAATGAATACTTTCTTGAGTTATACCGGGTGTTCTAGAAAAAAGTAAACAGATATGGTTGGGTCCAGCGATGCGAGTTTAGCTTTAATCAATGGCTAATCACTCTCGAAATGTTCATCGATAGTTAACTTGAACAACGGTACCTTGTTTGCTGGTATTGGTGCTTTGAGAGTAGAAATATTAATCTAGAAAGCTCAAATTTGCGTCCACCTCCAAAGCAGGGCTTTGGTCTTTTGGCCTAAGTAAATTCTTAAAGGGGCTCCGTCGTCAAACAGTAAACAAATCCGTAAACTCGCATGTGTCGGGGATTATCCATTGTTCATCCATTGTTCTCTGCAGTTTGTTTGGTGGCTTCGGTAGCTTCACCCAAGCCACCAAACAGCGACCGTTAAAAATCCACTTATATCCGAGCAATCGTAGAAGGTATGAATGTTTGGTTTGTTCCTTAGTGAAGTACAATGATTAATGCCCAAACAGCAACTTACATTTTGAAAAAAATACGAAATCATCTTTGAAAAAACTGCAAAAATCATCGTTTTGTTTACATTTTGACGACGGAGCCCTTTTGAAGCACATCGAAAGTACAAAGAGAAATAAAGGAAAGATCAAGAGACTGCACAATGGATGACTTCTACCAAACAGCATATAATATGATCAAATATTGTTCAAACCATATCAAGGCTATCATCGATTTATTAGTCGTGGTTCAAGAACTTACTTGGACAAAAACACCAAAGCTCTGTTTTCGAAGAATAATATTTCTGTTCTCCAAGCATCAGTATCAACAAACAAGGTATCTATGTGCAAGAAGGTAACTATCGAGGAACATTTTGAAAGAGATTACTGTAGCCAGTGATTAAAGCTAAATTCACATCGCTGGATCAAACCGAATCTGTATAATTTTTTGCGACACCCGGTATTTTCCCAGCACTAGAGTTTCTTGATAAGAGATCTAAGAGTTGAGCTCCTTTTAAGCAGTTACTTATCGAAAAATACGTGCAAGCACTTATCTTCATTGATTTTGAGTTTGAGGATCAATTATCTAAGGACAGTTATCGGCCTTCAGCTTGTGTTACAGAGCTGAATATTGACGTAACTTAAAGCAGAACTTAGGCTGAAAGGTTAGATCATCGATAAACATTAGTATACCTACTTAAAAGCGCTTATCTCCAAACAGTCTTATCATTTGAAGCCTTCGATCAAGTTTGAAAATGTTCTAAAAATGCTTGAAAAATACTTTATCATGGCTGACAACGATTTGCAAAGGTAAATAGAATCTTAAAAATCAAAGATGTACTATCTTTGAAACGAAACGCGAAGCTTATAATAAACCGGGTGACCAAATAGCAAGTGAAACTTTTAGAAAAATTCAACGGCTTTTGCACGACCAGCATTCATTGCAATAGTTTCCTTTGTTTTCCGTGGATTTCTAGCCTGTTAACGGGCCTTCTTTTTTTCAAAAAAAACTTTACCTTTCATTTTTTTTCATTGCTTTTATGCCTTTTTTGCCTGATCTCTGGATTTCCCAAAGTCTCTTCCGCGAAAATAAAAACCAAAATATATACCTCCACTTTCCTTTATCTCCTTCCTTCGCAGAGGCTTTCCTACTCTCCTACGCAGCGGTAGTGGGGCAATCTGTTTCGTTATAAACACGGGAGAGACTTGGCCAAGTCCACCTGATCTCACAGGCTAGTGGATTTCATAGATTTTATTCAATTCAAGTCCAATGGGGTCTCGACTCGCTCCAAGTTCATTTCGTCAACTGTGATAAGTCTGTCTGAAGTAAAATACGGAACATATATTTCGCTTTTCCCTTTTACAATTTTTTTGATGAAATAGACTTGGGGCAAGTGTAAATGGGACCCAATGTTTGACACGCGTATTGTTACATCTGGAGCTGCAGCCACTTGCTACTTGAGTGACTAGACTTATGACGATGAGTCTCTTGTTTCCCTGTGCTCTTTGACTTCTTGATGGCACTTCAGTCAACAGAGACT
>REGL01002176.1:3457-25100 GCA_004194395.1 Aurelia aurita complex sp. Pacific
TTTTATATTGTGCTGCAGGGTATTGTAATAAATTAAGACATGTCCAGCAGTTTTATATTGTGCTGCAGGGTATTGTAATAAATTAAGACTTGTCCAGCATTTTAATTGTGCTGCAGGGTATTGTGATAAATCAAGACATGTCCAGCATTTTTATATTGTGCTACAGGGTATTGTAATAAATTAAGACATGTCCAGCATTTTTATATTATGCTACAGGGTATTGTAATAAATTAAGACATGTGCAGCATTTTTACATTGTGCTGCAAGGTATTGTGATAAATTAAGACATGTCCAGCATTTTATATTGTGCTGCAGGGTATTGTAATAAATTAAGACATGTCCAGCATTTTTGCATTGTGGTGTAAAGTATTGTGATAAATTAAGACATGTCCAGCATCTTATATTGTGCCTCAGGGTATTGTAATAAATTAAGACATTTCCAGCATTTTTATATTGTGCTGCAGGGTATTGTAATAAATTAAGACATGTCCAGCATTTTATATTGTGCTGCAGGGTATTGTGATAAATTAAGACATGTCCAGCATTTTTATATTGTGCTACAGGGTATTGTAATAAATTAAGACATGTCCAGCATTTTTATATTGTGCTGCAGGGTATTGTAATAAATTAAGACTTGTCCAGCCTTTTTATATTGTGCTACCGGGTATTGTAATAAATTAAGACATGTCCAGCATTTTTATATTGTGCTGCAGGGTATTGTAATAAATTAAGACATGTCCAGCATTTTTATATTGTGCTGCAGGGTATTGTAATAAATTAAGACATGTCCAGCATTTTTATATTGTGCTACAGGGTATTGTAATAAATTAAGACATGTCCAGCATTTTTATATTGTGCTGCAGGGTATTGTGATAAATTAAGACATGTCCAGCATTTTTATATTGTGCTACAGGGTATTGTAATAAATTAAGACATGTCCAGCATTTTTATATTGTGCTGCAGGGTATTGTAATAAATTAAGACATGTCCAGCATTTTTATATTGTGCTACAGGGTATTGTAATAAATTAAGACATGTCCAGCATTTTATATTGTGCTGCAGGGTATTGTGATAAATTAAGACATGTCCAGCATTTTTACATTGTGCTGCAAGGTATTGTAATAAATTAAGACTTGTCCAGCATTTTTATATTGTGCTACAGGGTATTGTAATAAATTAAGACTTGTCCAGCATTTTTTATTGAGCTGCATGGTATTGTGATAAATCAAGACATGTCCAGCATTTTTATATTGTGCTACAGGGTATTGTAATAAATTAAGACATGTCCAGCATTTTTATATTGTGCTGCAGGGTATTGTGATAAATCAAGACTTGTCCAGCATTTTTATATTGTGCTGCAGGGTATTGTAATAAATTAAGACATGTCCAGCATTTTTATATTGTGCTGCAGGGTATTGTGATAAATCAAGACTTGTCCAGCAGTGTCAAATGGTGCTACGGGATTTTGTAATAAGTTAAGTCATCTACTGGTGAAACCTGAGCAGTAATGGCTAAAAGCATAGTAGCCTGTGAACAGCTCAACGGCTGAACATTATTTTTTTCAATGTTTTATAGGTTTTTACCTCCTCCGCAGTCCCCCTTTTCTATTTTTTTCTCGGTCGTTTACAGGCTAAAATCATAAATGGAATATGACAAAATTCTAATATTCATCTAAAGTAACATGTTGATAAAGGATTCTGTAACCTAATTATGAACAGCAGCTGCTTTTCAAACGAGAACAATATCTGGAAAGAACAATCAGGCAGAGACAGCTGAGCCTATTTTGGATTGAGGGGGCCAGAAAGCAGGAGGAACTTTGAGGGAGACATAAATTTATAAAAAGAAAACAACGCCAAGAGGCAGCCAATTCCTTTCCAAGCAATTACTCAGGTACGACGGCGGGCAAGCCTACTATTTATATATTTGTATTATTTCTTCGTTATCATCGATTTAGATTAGTCTACTTGTACTTTGCATATAGTAAGCCAGATTAGAATATCGATTTTGAATAAGATGAAGAAAAAAAGGTACCTTTAGTGTTAAGAGAGAGAGAGAGAGAGAGAGAGAGCAAGGCACGGTATTTTAAGAATTTAAACGTTACAGTGTTCGTTCAATGTATTAGAATGTTCTTAAAGTTTTGAGAGGTACATCTCCCACAACCAGGCGAACGATCTGAAGTTGATGGTGCCTTTTATGTCTTGCTTCTTTTTTTTTGCACGTTACTGTTTTGGTTCATTCTTTTTTGTTGATTTTGGTGGTTGCTTTGATGTTTGCGGTGATTATGACGCAGTGCTGGATGCCCGCTGGATATCAATTATCGGAAGGTCTGTATGAGATATTTTCATAAAAGAACATTCCTGCATGTGTACAGGGTCCTAAAACATGTGTGCCGCGTAGTTGCTGACATATGGAGGACGAAAGTCAAAATCACTGGTTGCTTCAAGACCAGAAGATTTTATCTCCGTACTTATCCCTGTAACTTGAATTCTGACATTTTGAAAAGAAAGTGTGAGTTTGAAGATAAATCTTTGTACTTCATGGTGGAATAAATCAAACATTCACATCCCTCACGATTTCTCGGATATAAGTAAATTTTTGACGGTTGCTTTTTGTGGCATATATGAAGCCATCAAACAAACTGCAGAAAACAATGAAATAGTCATGTGCCTAAAGCAAGAGATTTGTTTACAATGTAGAGACGGAACCCCTTTAAGAATCGACCACAAATAGTGTCACAATAGCATACTTTGTTTCAGTACAATGCGATTAGCAATAACAAAGAAAGGAGTTGATAGGGCCGGTTGGGCAAATAGTAAATAATAAAAACAAGGCTACCGGCCTCCATTGCAGTAATTTTAGTCAGCGACGAGCAGCAAGTCTGAAAAATGTTTTTGCCGCTGACCGATAGCACCATGCCCCCCCCGCATTTAGTTGGAATCTGTGAATCTGGAAAGCTGCCAGGAAAAACAAACAATTGATTTTGGAAAATCCCCAAACCTTGGGAATTGGCCTATTGTCTTCGGTACTTGGCCAAATGCACGGGTTGGAAGTTGAAGATTACTTGGACGAAAGCTGCAGTTAATCAAACATTTAGAAATGCTCCAAAACTTGGAATAGATATGAGATATCGTGGTGATTGTCACAAAAAACGAAGACTTCAAGGATTTAATATTTTGCAAAATGCTCCAAAACTGGCCGCAGCAGCCTTTTTACCATCATCTCTGAAATACTTCTCCAAGATCTGAGCAGCATTTTGAACCAGGTGAGCTATTCTGGAAAATAGGGGGCCAGCTTTCAATTTTTATCGAAGTACCAGTGAATTTCATATGGTTATCGGCCTAATTATTTTGATCTGCCAAAGTAACCCTCCTAGTGTCCAAAATCCTTGATAAAGGCAGGCAGTCAAATTATTGTTGAAGAGGTAGATACTTTGCTGTTGTTTATCTTATTGAATTGCAAACCTATTTGACTCTTCTGAGCCTCATAAGTTAAGAAATTTCAAAGTTCTTTTAATTTGTTCAAAACTAGTGTGGAAAAATTGAATTTCCATGTAATTTACACAAAATCTGGTCGCAGCCTTTTCAGGAAACTTTTTGTATCGATCGAAATTTTATTTGGCTATCAGAAAATCGTATCGGTACTGCCGAGAAAATGGGGGATGACATTGTAAAAATTAAATATCTACGTGTTGGTTTTGTGTTGATTTCCGAGCCAGCCATCTTTTCTTATTTAAAATCTAGCAGCCGCAAACAATGGAGAGCAACGACAACAGCTCAAGGTGAAGTTAAAATTATACCCCCTGTCCTTATCCCATGTTAGCATTGATTACTTGATGTTTGGTTTGATGTACCAGGGGGGGGTCAGTTTATGATAGATTGGGGCGAAATTCTCGTTGTTTTGAAGTATGTCGCAAATTTTTGTGACATTGAGTTCACGTTTGTATTTCTTTTATAGCAAATTGATCGTTGAGCAAAGCTAATCTTGTACATTTTACAGAATAATCTTTTACTTCAGGGTAAGCATGACTGCGTTCAGAAAATATTACTCGCTCGTCGATGTTACTCGTAGAGACGCATGGCGGGCGGAAAGTTGAGTCCATCGTCCATCGGTGGGTTAGTTGAGACACTATGGTTGAGAGTACGCTTTGCACGCTTTGCACGAGATTTTCATTGCACAGAATTAAATAGTTTGAGTTCTTCGCAACACTGGTCTGCGACACAGGGGGTCCAGGAATGTCAGTGAAGACCACTGTAGTTTTGGTTTCTTGATTCCGCGGTTCTCGGTTCCTTCGTTCCTTGGTTCGTCATGAAAATAACAGCTGTGTAATTTGATACCGATTACATCATCCTTGTGTGCGGTCAGCCAGCTATTGTTTCATTTGTCGTGTGAGAGCTCTTCTCTCATTGGCTGCCGTTTGAATTCGCGGGTTTTTCAAATCCTGCGCCTCGTAACGGTAACTTCTATATTCTACTGTAACAATAGCTGGCTGACCGCACACAAGGATGATGTAATCGGTATCAAATTACACAGCTGTTATTTTCATGACGAACCAAGGAACGAAGGAACCGAGAACCGCGGAATCAAGAAACCAAAACTACAGTGGTCTTCACTGACATTCCTGGACCCCCTGTGTCTGCGATTGATAAACTGGGTAAAACACTGCAATTTTCCTGGTGTTGTGTAGCTGTCTTGTTTTTTGTTTTGGTTTGCTTCAAAGTATAAAGCTCTTTCTGTGTGACCTTTACCTCTGCTCGTTGTTGCTGCTGTTATGGTTTCAGCTATAGTCAGTTCTAGACTTGAGGAAAGGAGCGTTTGTAATGATTCTAATTTCACCATTGTCTCGGATTCGAAGGATATCTGCGCGCGCATAAAAATCATTTATCAGACTTGCTGCGACCAGCGCGTTTGTCTGGTGCGCATGCTCTCTAATACAGAGCATGTTTCCTAGACAAGTGTGCTGGTAACCAAAAGAAGTGCAAATAAAAATTCGTGGGTTTTTCCTGCAAACCCGAGCAATCTGAAAACGTTTTCTAGAAGGGAGAAATTTGAAAACACAAACCAACCGTGCTAGTGTGGACGGCAAAATTGACGAAATCGATGACGCTAGACAGAGAATGAGGGCAAAACAGCGCAACACAGAAGGCCACGTGGCCATAAGACGCCTGGGAATTAAACACAAATAGTGTGATGCGCTTTCAGGTAAAGTCTTGTTTATGTGAGGAAAAATGCCTGACCTCACCTGCCATACCCGGGGCTGACAGGCGAGAATCCACCTCCCTGTAGATTCCTTTGTATTTCATTCCGCGTTTATACGATAAAAGCAATACCACAAGTATATTGAGCATATTGAGACCCCACCTAATTAGGTGTGAATCAATCTTCACCGAGGGGAGGCGAACTTTTTGCATGTGGATGAAGCACCATCGGTGTGATGACGTAAATAGGTCGTTTCGTTGAGTATCGTTTCGTCAATTCGTTCTGGTTTAACAGAAGCAATAATGTACTCTGTCTCGCTCCTCAGCCCTTGGGCTTGCAGGCGAGTTAAAATCCCATTTAAACTGTCCAGTGGCTGAGATATAACTCGTTTGTCGGCTCCAGTTCTGGCAGTTGAGTTGCTTTGCTCATATAAACAGGCCATAAAAGTGTAGTGTGGGGGTGAGGACGCATATTTTTCGCTCAGTTTCAATGGAAATGCTTGAAAACAGCATAAGCGTGGACGGGGCCCAAGTCACTCGTCTTGCGTTCAAAGTATGACAGATGCTATATTGCGAAATCTTCCCTTGTTCATTTAAGATCTAAGATAAAAGCTACCTGCTTCAAGAAGGACGGTCTTCAAAGCTTTTTCGACTATAGCTTTGTTTCTTTCTATAAATTTGATAGCAAATCACAGGGACCCCATGAAAATGAATCACCTCCCCCTCCCGCAATGATATATTGCACTTCGTGAGTAGCCTCCTTTGCATATCATTGAGGGGGAGGTGATACATTTTCCAGGGGTCCCTGTGTCAATATTCAACGGAGATGTTGATCTACTATCGACAGTAGATTTCGGATTTTGGTTGCAAAACAACTGAAATATTAATGATCTGGAAATTGAGTGGTTCTAAGAGCACGAATTTTTAATTTACATTTCAGGCTGAATCAGTACATGAATCTGATGAAGATCGTTAATAGCTAATCATGTATGTAAGAAAATGATCAATTGCTGCAGAGCATTTTAATGAACAAATATTTGAACAGGACATTCACTAAAGCTGAAATCGAAGCAGATGATATTCAAACGTTTTGGTGAGCAAGGTATGACAGCAAATGAAAACACGACCTAAAAATGAATGTGTAGGAGGAGGTTTGAATAATATTAATCAGATTTAGAATAAGATTACGATTTCCTTATTGAATTGGTTCATTTAATATTAAGGATCCTAAACCAGGCTGAGGACACTGAATCTTTGAGATAACCTAGCTGAAGCCACATCATTTAAAGATTTGCGAACCATTAGACGCATGCAATGATAGCAACAATAATAGTAACAATAATAGCAGAAAACAATTGAGATTCATAAGAAGATTCAAATTGTCTTGTTGAGTTAAATCATTCTTGACTAGGAATACCAATGCAGCCTGATGACATTGAATCTTCTGGCTCGCCCAAATGAGGCGTGAAGCCACATCTAAAGATTTGCACAACACCTAAAGTCGTGTGTAAACCATTCAGGGTTACAGCAGACAGGTCACATTGCATCTTCTAGCTAGCTTTAGTGAAGCCACACCTAATGATTTGCAGAACATTAAACTCATGTACTAAGAGCAAAAACAATTCGGGTTACCACAGAAATTGACTGATATTCAGAAAGGGATTCCGACAGCTTTATTGATTGATTCATTGCATAGAAGAGCAAAGCAGGCTGGTGACATTGCATCTTCTAGCTAGCTTTAGTGAAGCCACACCTAATGATTTGCAGAACATTAAACTCATGTACTGAGAGCAAAAGCAATTCGGGTTACCACAGACAGTTACTGATATTCAGAAAGGGATTCCGACAGCTTTATTGACTGATTCATTGCATAGAAGAGCAAAGCAGGCTGGTGACATTGCATCTTCTAGCTAGCTTTAGTGAAGCCACACCTAATGATTTGCAGAACATTAGACTCATGTTCTGAGAGCAAAAACAAGTTGGGTTACCACAGAAATTGACTGATATTCAGAATAAGATTCATACTGCTTTATTGAGTTGATCATTGCATAGAAGAGCAAAGCAGACTGGTGACATTGCATCTTCTAGCTAGCTGGAGTAAAACCACACCTAATGATTTGCAGAACATTAAACTCGTGTACTGAGAGCAAAAACAAGTTGGGTTACCATAAACAGTTACTGATATTCAGAATAAGATTCATACTGCTTTATTGAGTTGATCATTGCACAGAAGAGCAAAGCAAGCTGGTGACATTGGATCTACTAGCTAGCTTGAGTGAACCCACACCTAACGATTTGCAGAACATTAAACTCATGTACTAAGAGCAAAAACAATTCGGGTTACCATAAACAGTTACTGATATTCAGAATAAGATTCATACTGCTTTATTGAGTTGATCATTACACAGAAGAGCAAAGCAGGCTGGTGACATTGCATCTTCTAGCTAGCTTGAGTGAAACCACACCTAACGATTTGCAGAACATTAAACTCATGTACTAAGAGCAAAAACAATTCGGGTTACCATAAACAGTTACTGATATTCAGAATAAGATTCATACTGCTTTATTGAGTTGATCATTACACAGAAGAGCAAAGCAGACTGGTGACATTGCATCTACTAGCTAGCTTGAGTGAAACCACACCTAACGATTTGCAGAACATTAAACTCATGTACTAAGAGCAAAAACAATTCGGGTTACCATAAACAGTTACTGATATTCAGAATAAGATTCATACTGCTTTATTGAGTTGATCATTGCACAGAAGAGCAAAGCAGGCTGGTGACATTGCATCTTCTAGCTAGCTTGAGTGAAACCACACCTAACGATTTGCAGAACATTAAACTCATGTACTAAGAGCAAAAACAATTCGGGTTACCATAAACAGTTACTGATATTCAGAATAAGATTCATACTGCTTTATTGAGTTGATCATTACACAGAAGAGCAAAGCAGGCTGGTGACATTGCATCTTCTAGCTAGCTTGAGTGAAACCACACCTAACGATTTGCAGAACATTAAACTCATGTACTAAGAGCAAAAACAATTCGGGTTACCATAAACAGTTACTGATATTCAGAATAAGATTCATACTGCTTTATTGAGTTGATCATTACACAGAAGAGCAAAGCAGGCTGGTGACATTGCATCTTCTAGCTAGCTTGAGTGAAACCACACCTAACGATTTGCAGAACATTAAACTGATGTACTAAGAGCAAAAACAATTCGGGTTACCATAAACAGTTACTGATATTCAGAATAAGATTCATACTGCTTTATTGAGTTGATCATTACACAGAAGAGCAAAGCAGGCTGGTGACATTGCATCTTCTAGCTAGCTTGAGTGAAACCACACCTAACGATTTGCAGAACATTAAACTCCTGTACTGAGAGCACAAACAAGTCGGGGTTACCACATACAGTTACTGATATTCAGAATGAGATTCCGACTGCTTTATTGAGTTGCTCCACTGCACGAAGGAGGTAAGCAGGCTGGGGACATAACTTCTTCTTAGACAGCTTAATTGAAGCCACACCTAGCGATTTGCAGAACATTAAACTCGTGTACTGAGAGCACAAACAAGTCAGGGTTACCAAAGAAATTGACTGATATTCATGACCTTACTGAAGTGATGGGGGATTAAGTTCATGTCGAGAAAAGCAAAACAGGCTGATGACTTTAGCATCTTCGAGCTAACCAAAAGAGAAGCCACATCTAAAGATTTGCACACGTGGCCTGACAGAGACAGAAAATTTGACACAAAATCTGAATAGTCATAAAGTGCAATACATGGAGAACAAGAGCAGCTAATAAGAAAGAAGGCGAATCACCAAAATCAGTTTCAACTGCATAATTATTGGTGGTCGTAATTTCCACTACAGCTCCATCAAGATTCAGGCTAGTAGTTTAAAACACTTTCGCAGCTACATAGAGTTTTAAAGCTACAGAAATGATATTTTTTTGCAAATGATTGTTTAATCTTACGTAATCAAAGAGACTTAATGTTTACCTTGCTGCGGAATAAACTGCTTATGCAACACTATTAGTTCTACAATTTATGATTCAAATGGAGTTATGCTGATTAATGTAACACAGGGATTATGCGTAAACAATACGCAACAGAAAGGATAATTCATGTGGCAATCTTCAGAAGTCATGGAAAGGAATTAACTCTTATGTTACTGCGGAACAAACAACTTACATAACATTATTATTGCCAAAATTTATGATTCAAAAAAATTTTATGCTGATCAAGGTAAAAATGGGATTATTGGCAAACATTACTTTACGAGAATGACACTTCACTTTGCAACATATAAATTTTGCAGTATTCATAAGTCATAGAAAAACTAAACTCTTATGTTCCTGTGGAATAAACTACTTGCGCAACATTGCTATTCCCAAAATTTATTATTCAAAAAGAATTCAAGCCTTTCAGAGTAACATTGGTATTATCGACGAATAACACTCCACAGAAGTGATACTTCGCTTTGCAACATATGCTATTTTGCAATCTTCCGAAGTCAAGGACAGAATAAATTTTTAATTTGCTATGGAATGAGCAAGTTATGTAACATTACTATAGTTGCACAATTTATCATAAAGAGTGGATTTTCCTCTTATCATAGTAACCCGTTGATCACACACGGTCGATAATTTTGAACTCAAAGATAAAACGGGATAAAATTCCTTTGTTTACCAAGATACAAGCTTGTCTGTCGCAATAATTTGCACAGTAGCACAGTATTCACACCACGTGTAAAATTGTTGAGGTGCATCCCACAACGAATAGACAGATGTCACACATAACTCCTTTGCATATGCAACTGTTACTATGGTAAATCAGTTGGAAGTTGAAAGCCGATGGAATAATCAAGAAACCTGTTATGGTCGAATCTTTCATTAAATGAGGTAGCAAAATCTTTGAAGAATCTTCAAGAAGTTGAGATTAAGAACAAGTGAATGTAACTATTGGAGAATCGCACACGCCATTGACAATCCTCACAAAAGAACAAAAATCTGAAGACGTCTGGAAATTGAAACTAAGAACAAACAAATACTGTTGTCTGAAATCAAACTGCAGATTATGAATCTGAAGAAAATGAGGGGAAGACGATATCAAATGAACAAACACGTTGCATCAAAGTAGTTCGCTGACATGATAATCTGCAGCTGGAATTTAGAATAAACGATTGTAGCAGATAGAAACTGATTACTTGTACTGCTAAAGTATAGAATCGGAATAAAAACAGAAGGAGATAGAACCGAGAGGCTATTTGAAAAGATGTAAATGTAGCTAAAAGAACAATCTTTGTGTACAAGGAAGTTCCACAGTCTTGAAAGCAGCAAAGCTACAATAAACAAATAGTAGGAATATACAGCTGCAGCAGTTTGAACAAAAGTTGCGGATTCTTAATCAATATATTTATATATTCATGAATACTCAACAGCTAGCTCTAGTAAGAGAAATATATATAGTGCTATTACGATAGTGCTATGATAGAGATATATATAAAAAAAAAGGATTGAAAAGAAATATACATATTTGATGATGATAATCGTGATTGAAAAGACAGTTCTCCTGTACCAGCAAAATGTTTGAAGAATCGTCCGGAGGCTTTTAGAATAAACAACCGTAGCTGTTTGCAAAAAATGGAGGACATCTTTGACTGATAAACATGAACATGAACAATAACAAAAACAAACTGAAAAGAATTATTCATCTTTTGTTGAGATAATTGTGATTGAGAAGACGGGTTTCCTGTGCTAGCTAAATGCTTGAAGAATCGTCTTGAAGTCAGAATTCGGAACGAATGACTGTAGCAGTTTGAACATAACGAAGGGCATCGTTAATCAATCAAGAGGAACAGGAACTCAACACAAAGTTAAAAGAAGTGAGTTCTGATGAAAATTTACAGTTGAAAAGACAGTTAACGTATACAATCAGACAGCATCAAAGTTTGGAGCATCAAAGCTAAAATATAGAGTGGCCAACTGAAGCTGTTTGTTTTGAGCAAATCGAAAATATTTGATTGTCTTTGTCGCATGAACTGCAGTTGAGAAGACAGTCTTCGTGCACTAGCAAAGTAAGAGAAGCGTTGCCTTGAAGTAGGAGATTATCATAAGTACATGAAGATAGGTCTAAAAGGTAAAGAATTCCAGATTTCTCAAATTGGTGAACAGCACTGTTAAGTCAAGAACAGGAACAGAAGTATCAGTCAGATGAAAAAGCTTTGGTTGTTTGTTGTAGCATAAATTGAAATGAAAAATACAATCCTCCTAGACCAACAAAGTAAGTGAAGCGTTGCCTAGGAGTGGACGATCAACATAAGTATATAAATACAGGTTTCAAAGATAAATAACTCCAGGTGTCTCCAATTGATGAATGAAATTGTTAATTCACAAAATGAACCGAACAATATGTCAAATTGAAAAGATTTGGTATTTTTCTGTGATATAACTTGCAGTTGAAAGTCTTCCTGTACCAGAAAAGAGCTCGAAGAGTCGTCTTGAAGCTCAAAATTAAAACGAATAATTGCAGTTGTTCGAAACAAACATACAACAATTTTTATATGCCAGCTTCAACAGAGATACAGCTGTGATGAAACTTGAAGTTGGAAGACCGGTTACCTGTACAAACAGACGGCTTCCAAGCATCGCCTAGTAGATCTATTTAAGGAGTATGAATTATATCAATCCAAAAATAGAGTACTAAATAAACACTAAATGAAGTGAAAAGGAACTTGTTATCATTTATGGCGATATTTGTGGCATTTAAAACGAGAGCATGCCACACAGCCTTCGAGACATTGAACATATATTTTTTTTTGTAGAATATCAACGAGGAGAAGCATTAAACGAATCAACAAGAATTGGAGATTGGATGTCCTGATAAACTGCAGTTGAAAGAGAATCTGCTTGTATAGATGTTGACAATTGAAGGCATTGTTTTTCAAAGAATTAAGAAGTAAAACTGCAAAAAATCATTTGGAAGCTACTTACAATAACAGAAAAGACATGACTAAAACATTGACAGCAAATGACTACAAGAAATTTGGTATTGTGAATTTTAAAGGATTAGGAAGGAAAACTGTGACACCTCAGTTCTGAGCTACGACAGTTAACAGAAAAGACATGACTAAAACATTTGACAGTAAATGACAACAAGAAATTTGATGTTGTGAATTTTAAAGATTGATGAAGCAAAGCTGTGAAACATTAGTTCTGAGCTACGAAAGTTAACAGAAAAGAAATGACTAAAACATTTGACAGAAAATGACTACAAGAGATTTGATATTGTAAATCATGAATATTTATGTAGGAAAATAACAGAACACAGAGAACCAAGAAATCTTACGGTAAATGGCAACAAGAAATTTGATGTTGTGAATTCTAAATGTTTATGAAGCATCATCATCATTTGGGAGTTTAAGAGGAAAAAGCCAAACAATAAGATAGTAAATGGCAAGAAGGAAACTGATGTGCTGGTATTAAAGAATTCAAGGCACTCATATCAATAACCCACATCGTTGATAGATTCAAATCAGCAGCAATGGAGAACGAGATAATTTGGTTAGAAAGCTGGGAAGCAACGATTTTCATCATAAATTCAATTGTAGCTGTTATTCTCAACAGCCTTATAGTGTTCCTTGTTTACAGAAATAAAAACCTGCGAACGTCATTCAATGCGACAATAATTAATGCATCTGTAGCGGATATAACCGTCTCAATTAATATTATAGCATCAACTATTGACACAATCACAAAAAATGGCCAAGCAGCCATCACTTCCAGTTGGTGCAAATTTACTGGTTTCGTAAATTTGCTGTCATTTGTTGGATCTGTCATGTCTCTAGCAGCTGTTAGTGTCAATAGATATTGTCTCGTTTGCCAAAATCAAATTTACTGGAATATATTCACGAAATTTGGAACAGCTGTATATATTGTTTCAGTATGGATGATTTCGGCTTTGCTGTCTACTCCACCTTTTTATGGCTGGGGAAGATTCGCATATCATGACGGAAAATCAGTTTGCTTTGCTGATTGGAGAGCAAGTACTGCCTATATGTTGTTTATGATTCTCATATGCTTTTGTGGACCAATTTCCGCTACGCTTCTTTCCTTGTTTTTCATACTGAGAATCAAAAGACGAACAGCGGCGATGATACAAAATGAAATGGGAGACTTTGAAATAACTGATGCAGCCAAAAAGATAGCAGAAAATAAAAGGCAAAGGAAAGAAAAGAATGAGAGAAGGATAACAATATCAATCGCCATTGTAGCTCTAGTTTTCTTCATTGCTTGGGGACCGTTCGTTGTGGTGATGTTTTTGGATGTGTTTGGCACAAAAAAGGTGCCACGTTCGATTGATATTGGTGCATTCATGTTTGGTTGCTTTAACAGCAGTGCCAATCCAATCATTTACATGCTGGTGAATACAAACTTTAAGAAAGAATTACGCAAGGTTCTTAACATAAGATGTAACGCAGTTGCAGACATTGCAGAAGGGCAGATTGGGTCTTATGCTACCACAGAAATCCCAAAATCATGATTTTCCAGATTGAAAGCAAATGAATACCGGGTTCAAAAATCAAAGATTCAAGAATCAAAGAATCAGATAATCAAGCCGATCATTTTTCTACAGCCTCGCTTACATCAGTACAAGACTCAACTATCATATCCCAGTCAACCTAACTGAGGTCAAACAAGAAACTGTTTTGATCGAAATTTTTTCATTTTCATTGTGGTGATAATTTTCTGTTGTCGTTTAAAAGTGGCCATATCTTTTCTGATAGAATAGACAGCATAATGATCACAGCATAAGTTCAAATCCTTACTGGTTGCTGAAGCACGCAGGAATTATCCAATTTCACGGTACTCAACCACAGGAAGCCCAATCGCGTAATATGGCGACCTAGCTAATACTAGTAATACTAAGGTAATTTACGTCAATTCTGTTACCTTAAGGTAATTTATTGTTCTGGTTGAAGTGCTTTCTTATATCCACACTTCAACCACTGCAACCTATAATGTTGCGTCGTTATTCCAGTACAATAACAACAACATCAATTCTGTTACCATGGTGGCAGAATGCTTCAATGATTTCGGAGCACAAGAGCACAAGAAGAAAGACACAAAGAATAATCAACCATTGACGGTATGAATTTAATTTTCTTTAATTCAAAGAGCAAATACTGCTATACTGCTATCTTTATATTGCAGTTAGGAAACAGCAGCAACGTAAATTACCTTAGTATTACTAGTACTAGCTGTTAACGAAGTTAAGTGAGTGCAGCTCAGACTTTTTCCAACACAGTGCTTTGAGAAACGAATGTTGTGAGTTTAAAACAATTCAAATATGACAACTGTTTGCAAATCATTAGACACTTTAGCATGCTACAGCATAGATCATACCAAGTAAAACATTGGCCTCAATCGAAGCACTAAATTGCAATTTTCAGTCAGACACAGTATCAGTCATGTTCAAAGTTCCTTTGGACTACACAACATCACACTGCTCTGGGTGGTACCTCATATAAATGCTCTGTTATTTGGCCACGGATCAACCCTGACATCAACTTTTGAAAAGGAAATAGTCATATTTGCAGCAATGGCTCTGTTGTTTCTTTGTGATGAGCTTTCATTCAAGGTTTACTTCCAACAGCATTAATCAGAATCAGCAATGATAATCAAACAGGTAAATCATCATAATGAAGTGTTTTATATTTGATTCAATAGAGTGTAACATAAAATGTTTTGATCACAGCAGCAACAATAAGTAACAGCTGCGTCACCATTGAAAAAATTGTTCAATGCTTCACTCCATTTAATGGAGACAGTATAAAATCCACAATGTTTGGCTCTAACTTTTTCAATTATCCATGCTGCAATGCTTTGTTTTCAATGAAGGTTACTTGAAGAATATAATGCTGCCTTTTGCTTTTACAAGATGTCACAATCCAATGCTGATGTTTACAGGAATTTCACTTGTTGACAGATTATCTTTCATTCCTGAAACAGAAGAAAAACCAGATAGCTTTCAGGATTGAGAATAATTGATACCATATGTAGGCTAACCATCCAAATAAAAATTGCACTGTTGTTTTCTGCAGACATTTCAAGTGCTTCCCGTGCACAAAGGAATGGGGAGTCCCTATAATCTTGTGTATTATGATTAAATTATATTATTAAAGAAAGTGCCTTGGTAATTATTTCCAAAAACAATTAGGTTTCCCGGTTGATTAGATTCACTGTGCAATTTTGTATTGCTTGCACCATTGCACATTTATTTAGAAGTAGTATTTGTTGCCACAATGGGCGATTTGCAAGAAGTATTCGTTGCCACAATGGGTGATTTGCAAGAAGTATTCGCCACAATGGGTGATTCATTTGATCTTTCCACACGGGGGAAGTCACTAGTATTATGCAATAATGCAATCTGATATTGGTTGCCTCAACGGGCGTTTCATAAGTTAGGCCCGAATTAATATACTCCTGTCCCTCAAAAAAATTAGATGTTAACCCAATTCTGTGAATGGCTAACAACAGAGAATGAAAAGAAACCCTTTCATACTTGCAATGAAAATATAAGGACTGATGTACTATACTTACCAGAGTGTACGTGTACGAAATCTCTTCTTGTTTCGTCAGCTTCCACTGCTTCCCTGAAACGAAA
The DNA here is from genome assembly GCA_004194395.1 of Aurelia aurita complex sp. Pacific. Classification (NCBI taxonomy): domain Eukaryota; kingdom Metazoa; phylum Cnidaria; class Scyphozoa; order Semaeostomeae; family Ulmaridae; genus Aurelia; species Aurelia aurita complex sp. Pacific. Next base: position 19,329 of record REGL01002176.1, read on the forward strand.
TCGACGACGGCTCGGCGAACGTGACACGTGACACGTTTGCGTTGAAACAAACCCTCCTCCGTGAAATTCAGCAATTTTGCTGCGCAGTTTCAGGAGAGAAACATAGTCCACGATTTGGTATTTCACCGATCTATATGACAGCTTCCGCCACCGCTGCGCGGGGCTGCGCTGCAATTAGCTAGGCCGCCATATTAAGCGATTGGGCTTCCTGTGACTCAACCAATCAAATCGCCTCTATTTAACCCCGTGATATCAAATCGGTTGGAAGGGAATTCTTGAGTACCCTCACGAAAATTGAAATGACTACTAAGTTACAATAACTAGATGGAATTCTTTTTTGAAAATCGGTAGAAGGGATGCCCCTCTGCAGTTTGTAGCGTGCTCATACAAATAACTCATTTGGAGCCGAAATTGTATTCATTATCCGGTCGACGAATATTGACCTTCCCTCAAACATTGATAAAAGTCGCTACAAATAATATATAAGGATACAAATCTCAGCAATTATGGATATTGCCTTTAAAAATAACCCAAACACTTTCCCTTCTTTTACATATGAAAATCGCAGGTGATTTTCAGCGATTTCTGTCAGAAATGTCATTTGGGCCTAAGCTTCTCACCGATTAAAAATCATACGTTGGCCTCAATAAGGCTTAGTTTGTATTCTTGAGCTAAATGATTCACTCACCAATGACTCAAGCATTAATTTGACTTCATTTTCAATTAAATGTCTCCAAATTCAATTTAGAAACATCCAGTCTGGAGCAACTTCTGCAAATTTGTTTCGTTCCGACTTTCTCTGCCAACGCCAGTAACCTGCTCAAATGTCACATTGCTAGGTTATTGTGATACAAAGAAACCGATTCGATACAGTTGATGCACATCGTGAAAAGTTTTGGCACGTCTGTCTTTTTCAATTCATTCAAATGGAAAAAAAGGAACAAAACATTTTTTGGCTGTTTGGTGTACTAATGAATAGATTTGAGTACTAATATATTTAATACTGAACGTTTCTTAAAATTATCAGATTTTGAGTACTCAGAGTTTCTTACGAGTTTCTTAGAGGTTCCATAACAATCTTCTTGCTACTTGTGCCCTCGTGAACATTTCAAAACAATGTTTTTAAGCCTTTCCTGTGTTTAGACATTACTCAAGTACCTTACGAGTAATATGATAGGAAACAAGTGAAAGTAAAGTAAAAATATGCCAAGGATTCTCTGCATCAAAGTAAATAGTTTCTTAACCTATATTCTCTCAGTGAAGTTTCTTAATTTTTTGGCGATCTGAGAGTTGAGTTTCTTATGGGCAGTGTCTTAATAAAGAAAATACGTGTACCCCATGCCGCCAGTAAAATTTGAAAACAGTAGAATTTTAAGCCACCCCTGCCTTTTGTTTTATCATTATCATTGTTTTTGATCATTATTTTATTATTGTTATTATTATTATTATTATTATTATTTGTTGCACTATTTAACGAAATATCAGATAACCTTCCTTCGTTTAGTCGGTGGACTCGACTCAATAGAAAACCGAGTAGCGTGCATCAGATAGGTCTTAGTTTAACATTTCTTTTACGTTTTTTCTCGATTGTTGATACAGCTGTAAGAAGTATTAATAAGGAACAAGCACAGAATTTTTAATAAACGCTCTATCTAGTTTGCTCTTTGATGTTTCTTGATATTTCGAATTAATGAACTAAAACTTTTCAAAGCTATGTGTGATTTTCTTTTGCAAAATAGTTTATTTGAAATTCAAGTCAAGGCGGCTCAGTGTGTTTTCAGGCTCAGGTTCTTCCTATCTCCTTGAAAGTAGAAATGGTCTTTGTTTGCTTTCGCTAACCTTTGGTTTACTTTGAAGAGCCATTGCAACCCAGGGTTCTTTGCAGGCACGCCACAGACTGTCTAAAAAAGCTAAAAAGAAATTTAAGCGGAAAATTTGAATCCACACTGTAGTAATAGACGATTACGGAAAAAATGGCGTCAGGGGAATTTGACCAAGATGCGTTGAGTTTGATGATCGAATTTATATAGAATCATTATTGATTTCATTATAGAACGCAATGCATCTTGGTCAAATGCCCCCAGACGCCATATTTTCTGGAATCGTCTATTGACATGTATTGAACTGACAGAAAAGTAAAATCAACAAAAGTCAAATTGTTCTATTACTTTAACTACTGCAGTGTGGATCCATACTGTCCGTTTATGCCATATTTGATTATCAGACAGTCTAAAATTTCAGCGTGCCCGCAAAAGATCCTGGGTGACAATCGCTCTTCAAGGGGCTCATCAACTAACCTCACTACATAAGGACCCTCTAGTTACGCTCATCTTATTGAGTTGAATTGTTGTTGTTGTTGTCGCTCCAGTTGTCTCTGTTGACCGAAGCGCCATCATCAAGTCAAAGAACACAAGGAAACGAGAGACTCCAGGTAATAAGTCTACTCATCAACCAGCAACCCATCCTTCTCTCTTCACATTGCTATTTTCATAGACAAGGACACAAGTCCTTCGTCGCCCTGTCTTACGACTTAGAGATTTGTTGACGTCGCATCCTCAAACGACTTTGCATATAAAATAAGCTGTACATTTAAAAACATCGAAGATGTCAGAAAAATCAAACAGTAGACTCACTCCACAGGACCCTCAACTTACGCTCAACCCACCTCATTGAGTTGATGTTGTTCTTGTCGCTCCAGTGAGGGCCTTACTTTCCTAGAGCTGTAAAACCGCGCACAAAGCTCACTCGGCCACAATATTTCGCCCTTTTGTGTACTTATCAGAATATGGCTTAGAGGAAGTCGTTGTTTGTTATGAAAAACATTCATCAAATTTGTACTGATGCAAGGAAATGAGTTGTAGTTGTAATTGTCGTTGTAGAGTTAAAAATTCAGTGAAAACGCGAAAATACGACATGTATTCAGTCTATAATCAAACGGTTAGGATTATAGCAAAATAGCCTCTTATACAGGGTGTCCCAAAAAAATTGTGCCCCGTTTGCATGACGATTGCGACAAAACGGCAAAAGATTCTCGCCAAGCTTTTATGTGATGTTGCTTTTCAGATGTTCAAATAAATTTTGCTGCCATCCCCGCACAACTCCGTTGAAAGATGATGGAGCTATGACCTTCAGAAGACCAAATTTACCTGATGACTGAAACCAGCGGTCGGCCATTCTGTCTTACTATTTTGCAACGATAAATTGTTTCATGTGAGGTGAGAAATATTTCCTGTGAGGCAAAAAATAGTTGAAAACTCTCTTATGATTATCAGAATTTTCACGAGAGGTATGACATTGGAGGCTGCTGCTTCATTTCATCCATGGAGCTATTTATCGCGGCAAAATAGTAAGATAAAATAAAATGGCTGACTGCTGGTTTCAGTCATCAGGCAAATTTGGTCTTCTGAAGGTCATAGCTCCATCATATTTCAATGGATTTTAATGGGGATGGCAGCAAATTTAATTTGAACATCTGAAGAGCAATATCATATAAAAGTTTGGCGAGAATCTTGTGCCGTTTTGTCACAATCTTCAGGCAAACAGGGCACACATATTTTGGGACACCCTCTAGTTGAAATAGTTCCTTTCAAAAAAGTACAAAATAGCCCCAAAATGGTTCCTTTCAAGCCATTCAATGAAAAGAAATATGTGATTGCCATCATGCTTGCCATCCGTTTTGTATGCTTGATACCCATGATGCGTATTTCGCTATATCATGATTTATTAATCAATTAAACAAATCCGTGTTAATTTCAGAAAACAATGAGGTCAAAAGAATTCTATTCAAATTATTATTACTGAATAGACTGATTACAAGTTCGTAGTTATTGCTATTGATGTTGTTGTTGTCAATGTTGCTGTTGTTGTTGTTACGATTACTGGCACTATTTCATGAGTCAATTACTGAATACTATCAAAGGGAATCTAAGCATATATAAGCCCTTGATAAAGATAGCCGTGCGAAGACAATAGGACATGACATGTGCTGCACCATATTTGGGTAACTGATCTACATCAATAGGAAATACCGATATCTGATAAGCTAGAATTTAACCGCAAGTGGCTTGAGCCATTATTATATGCTTACATTATTCCCTCTAAGTTGTACTTAAAGCTTTGTTCCAGTAGCTATTTATATTTCCACTGCTGTGTACTCAAAAAAATATGTTTTTACAGCCACATTTGCAGGGGCTCATGGGAGCACAGGGGATCATGGGAGCGCGGGGTCTTTGGTAAATATTCAGATAACTGTGTACACCAGTTTCTGCACAAGCAAATATTGAAATCAATTCGTTACCTAACAAATGTAATTTGACAGGTCATCGTATTGGTCACGAATAACTTCTCATTAATAACTTGTTTGAGATTGAGGTCATTTGTACATCTTTTCGCAGTTGTGTAAACTCATTCTTATTCTATAGTCAATTCATAATTTATAGTTTGAGGTTATAATTATGCTTATAACATATACCCTCCCCCCAGGAATGACTCCGCTGAGACGATGCCCCGCCAAGGTAAAAGGATGACCCGTCAAGAAAATTTGTTTCCCTGCTAAGTTTGAGTTTAAACATTTTCCTCGCCTTGCTTCTGTTGTTTCTCCGTTAAAATTTTTGATTTCCCCTCGAAAGTCATACAAGTTCCATCATAGATAACAGCCAAAATGTTTCCTTTCCCTTGGATATTTGTAATGCCCGTTGAAAATGTAGCATTTCAAAATTTTCCCCGCTGTATTCGTAATGTCCGGCGGAGCGGCTAATGTAAAATGCAGGTCAAACTGTTGCAGGTTACTGTGGCACGTTAACGTTATGGCCAAGGGTTAAAGGCTGAACAAAGGAATCCTTTTTGTCCAAAATACCAGAGCCGCTATTGCACAATTGTGGAAATGTGTTTGCTAATTGCAGGATTTAGCACAACACAAAGGCAAGGGCGTTGAAGGAATGTTTCATTTTTCCCAAAGACGTTGCCATGTAACGCCTCTCGCTTCAGGATTAGTGAACTGGTTATGTCTATTGTGTGTATTATGGCATTCAATCAATATCCTATTGTTTATGATAATACATTTCTATCACCTTACCTTGCTGCTTGTCTGTATCAAACAAACAAACAAACAAACAAACAAACAAACAAACAAACAAACAAAACAAACAAACAAACAAACGTAAAAGAAAACTGCACATTAATGAGCTCCACACGCTTGATAAGCGACATCAGAGCTTTACAGAAGAATTATAGACCGATAACGGTTTTATCATCTGTTTCCAAAATTTATGAGAGGGTTTTGAAAGTCAAATGAAATCTCATGCCCTTAGCTTCCTTTCTCCTCTTTTGTGTGGATTTCGAGAGGGCTATGGAACCCAGCATGCACTTGTAAGACTAATAGAGACTCGTAAATGACCTTAGATAAACGGGGTATAGCAGCAGCACTACTCATGGACCTCTCAAAGGCTTTTGATTGCTTAAATCATGAGCTCTTGATTGCAAAATTAAGTGCTTATGGTTTCAGTGTGAGTGCATTGCGGTTGATCCATAGCTATCTCAGCGAAAGGAAGCAGAGGGTGAAGATAAATGGGTCTTTCAGTACGTGGAGAGAAGCAGTAATTGGAGTGCCACAAGGTTCGGTTTTGGGGCCTCTGCTGTTTAACATATAACTAAATGATCTCTTCATGTTTGTGAAAGACACTCAAATTTGCAACTATGCAGATGATACGACAATTTATGCCAGTGCTAACAACATTGAAAGTGTCATCAAAACATTAGAGAGTGATGCCCTTA
>REGL01002178.1:14408-48152 GCA_004194395.1 Aurelia aurita complex sp. Pacific
ATGAATCCATTCAGCAACTTGAATCATGTTAAAACATGAATTCCAAAGAATTAACAGCCTTTCTTTGCAATGTCACTTGCTATATTGCTCTTTAATTGACTTCAACATGCTGAATTCCAAGGAAGTCTTGCTTGCACCTTCTCAAAGCTTGAATGTAGGCCTAACGATAGAAAGTGGCCTTTCCTTAAATGTCATGTTGCTGATGTTGTTGCTTGCCTGATGTATCCTGCCAGTACAGTTGGCGGACCGACCATCCTACAATCCCCAGGATTTGTGCCAAGAATTGAAAATTCAAAAACTTTTTTGGGCATGATGGTTGGGGCACATACCACCCTTTCAAAAAATTAAATTGACCAATTTATGTGACACCGTCCAGCCTCGTAATCGCTTGGGACAGAGAAAGGACCTTGTCGCTGAGGACACAGAAAAGCTGAATGGACGAAGTTTTCCGCCTGAGTGCGAGATACTCCGCCGAGCCTGGCGGGATGAAAGAAAGAGTAATTGCGATAATGATTGTACATAATGGAAGAAGAATGACAAAGGAAGATACACAAAGAGTAAGCTTTGATTTTAAAAAGTTTAAGTCGTGTTTCTGGGTGTTAAGAGCTGCGTGTGCCTGATATATCCCGCTGCCTGATAAATCCCGCCAGTACCCTAGAGTAGTTTCGGGTATTATGGAACACTGAACGGAAAAAACTTAATTTTCAGCATAATTCATGACGCATTTGGCCACACTTGGTATTAGCAATTAGGCCTAAGCATGCGCTAATGTTTCATCAGTACGCTCTGATTCCGAAAAACGTTGGTTGTAATAAATAAACAAGCCAACAAGTGAACCCGGGTTGAGTTGGGCATTATGGAACACTGTCGGGTATTTTGGAACTAAGCTATTTCTATTGTTTGTATACTGATTAATGTTTGAGATATCTCAAGAAAATGGCAGCCAGAGATCACTTTTGTCTGATGTCCTTCATTATCAGTGATACGGAGAGTACACAAAATGCTACAGCAGCCTAACATCGATCAAAATATGACAGAAGAGGTATGAAGACTTGCATCAAGTGAAATTAATAAGTTTCTTTCTCATCCCCAGGCCCCTAAGCTTCATTTACTTAATAATGTTCCAAAATACCCGATGTCCCATAATACCTGAAACCACTCTGGTCTATGTCATCTTTTTTAGAGTTTATTTTGGCCGGTATCGCATTTTTCATATGTGCAATACATGCACTGAGGTTGACTGAGTCTAATACCCCATTCACACTGACACAGTCTAACCAGCTTTATCGAAACCAGGTTCAATCTCACCCAACAAATGCAGTTGATTTGTTGGATTGACCAGAATTATAAAATCGGCAAATAAGAACACAACAAAATTTAATAACCTGGTTTACTGGTTTACTGGCTGTGGCATGTTTACTTTGCCAGTGTAAATACCCTGTATAACTCTTAATGCTTTAGATCATTTTATTAGCCCAGTAAGAGGACATATCATTTGCTAAGAGGGTTCACACGCAAAATCAGATTGCTGCACACAAAACAACCGGTGCTCACAAGATTGATTCTCCTTCAATGCACAAAAAGTGCATCCAAGGCTGCTGGCCGATGCTGTTTGTATGCACTAATTTGATTTGATGTGCAAAAATTCCTTGTTACTATACTCCTACATATATGCTATACTATTTTCCTGCATATGCAAAGGAACCCAATGCAATAATGATACAGTAGATGCTTCGACCATAACCAAATCCACGTCAAAGGGTTGCAGATAATTCATATTTCATCACAATACCAAGGAGCAAGTATATACTTTTTTACTTCTTAATAAAGAGGCTTGGATCAAGTGTCCAAATCTGGTAAAGTTTGGGAAGGAAAACGAAAGAACAACCCCCCGTTCTCAGTGGATACACTGCTAGCTGTGGTATGAAGTTGCTCCGGATCTCAAAACTTTTCATTGGGTTTGTTATCAACTACTTTGTGCAAAGTGAATTCGTCATGGTTTAGTTTACATCCAGGCAAGTGTTATTGGTCTTTTTGCTTTGTTTCTTGTTATTTTCATTCATTTCTTTAGCTGACTTATCTTTCGTTTAATAACGACGGTTGAAACACAAGCTTCTATTTGCAAAGTCGCAAAATGAAGCCCTGTAATGCTCGTGCTTTTGCACAAAAAAATCAGCCAACAGGAAACAAAAATAATGAGAAACAAGGCCAGAAGGCAAATAAAACTTGCTAGTGTATTTAAACTGGACCAGTTGTGAGTCAATTCGAGCAAAGTTGTCTTTGCTAACTCTCTGAAAAGTGTTCTGAGATCCGAAGGAACTTCTTGCCACATCCAGCAGGTATCTATCAAAAATGGGGGTAGTGTTTCCATTTCTTTTAACAAAATTTGCCAGATTTGGACGCTCGATCAAAACCTCTTTTTTTAGAAGTAAAAAGGTCTATTACTTTTTGGATTCAACAACTGTTTGAAAAATCCATCAGTCCTGGTTATATTAGGCGTGCGATCGCACGCGCATGCCTCCACACACGCCTGCAATTTCCAAGGCGTGCGTTTTATCGCACGCCCAAACATACTTTTCCTAGTTGGACTTTCATAGTTTCTATTAGGTTCTTGGTGAATAATGATATGTTTTTACGTTGGTTTGTTTTCCTTCGGAAAGTTTCTAAAATTTTGTAGCGTTTTTCTAATCGCCACGTCATCCTTATTGGTCCATACTGGCAACATTACGGAGCGGCAGAGGGGAGAGGTCAGCGAGTTGGGCAATCCACTTTTCCAGTTGTCCTATTTGATGAAGTGTGAAGATGAATTGAAAATGAATATAGATTCCACAAAGTCATTAGCAGATTGAAGAAAGGGATTAGAGCAAAGAACTCGTAAGCACTTGAAAGAAAACATCCAAACCTTTCCATGTTATGTTAGTAAAACTACTCGTTGGCCTACACTTGCGAAGCCTTTAGAAACTATCGTGGCAAAAATGTGAGCATCATGAGTTTTGTTCATTGGTCTAAAATTTAGAAACTTGATCATGAAGATAGAATGGGAAAGATAATTATTTACGCTGACACAATGATTGTGTTCCCCCTTGCTTTTAGCAGTTCTTTCGCACGGTTTCTTGCTGGGATCATTTTGCTAAGATATGAAGTTTTCAGGTTTCCTTTGGATTTCTAGCGCCTTGAATGCCTCGCCAAACTCAAAACGTTTACCACAAAGTCATCAAATGCTCGTTTAACTAACGCAGGGGGATTTCACCCTTTCGAAACAGCATGCAAGATTTTGATGGGTTTTCTTGAAAACAAACGGGCTTGCCGAAAGTGTACGAGATTTTTGGGAGCGAAATACCCTTCAAGACAAACAGTTTCAAGTTGTAAATTGATCAACAGTTCTGGCCTCTCTGAGCACTGTTGCCGTTGTGGTACATCATAACAGCGATTTTATCTTGGGGCTGGGGCAATATGCTTTCTCTGGATGGTGATCAACAAGTCATCAACAATTCAAGGGTGCATAGACCGTAGGGAATACATTACGCTTGGTATTCTCGATTTATTTCTAATCCAATTGAAATAATGTAATCGTTTGCGTTGAATTGGAGAATGTCTGTCTTCTTTCACTTTATCTGTTTTGACAACGATGAGCTGTTACAGCATTATATGACATTTAGAAGGGTATTAAGTGCCCTAAACAACGACAAAACACTTTTTTGGATCGCACGCCATCGCACGCCTAAAATATTTAAGGCGTGCGAATGGCAGCACGCCACCAAATTTCATATTACCAGGACTGATCCATCAACATAATTGGCAAGGCAATGATAAATTTGATTCCTTGTTCCTTGGCAAACATGAGGAGCATGCCTTAAAGTTGCCGAAGGACTTCCAACTAATGGGAATTATTTGTGCATCATCTTATCATTAAAACACGTCAAATTGTTAACAAAAATTTACATCAGTTTAAAAATGAGCAAATCTGTCAAAAATTTTGGAATTTATTTTCTGATCCTAATTGTTTTGTTCCTTTTTCAGAATACAGAATATTGGGAAAGAAGGGTGAAGGGACATTCTCAGAAGTATTGAAATGTCAGAATGTAGACAACAGGCAATATTATGCCTGCAAGCGGATGAAGCAGCACTTTGATACGTAAGTTTAAGTCTTAGAAAAGAATAAGCCATCATCAGTAATGAACTTTTCCAATTAAACGGAGCAATTCATATCAATCTCCAAAATACATAAGCAATAGAAAAACAATAGCCTGAGCCAGATCCTACTCATTACAATGGGTCATACAAGGTGTTAAAATAAGGTTATTACCAGAGGTGGCATGAGGAAGATCAAAGAAAGCAGTTCAGTTCAGTTTTCATGTTTTAAATTCTCCACATACAATTTATCATAACAAAACTAATTAATACAAACAATTTAACTAAACTACAATATCAATTAAACTACAATAATAACAATAATGCACCTAAAATTAAGACAACATACAAATACCGAACAAAGAACATGAAGATTAATTGCATGTGGGGCTCATACAAATTTGATTATTTTAGGCATAAAAGAAACTATGGGCAGATGGTGACTTTCTATGTCAATAAGTTTACAATCAACTTTGGTAATGGTTTTGGAAGAGGAAGGCTTTGAGTTTTTGTCGAAAAACATTAGCAGAGGGTGATTTCTTTATATCCACAGGAATGTCATTCCAACATTTAGCTCCGCAATAGCGCACTGACCTGATACCATATTGCAGGGTATTTGTTTGGGTTAGAAATATATCATTTTTGGTGACTTGCCGTGTACCATATCGATGAACGGATTCAACTAAGTAAAAGAAAGAATGAAAAAAAGAAGGAGAGATCCTATTCACACAATCATATACAAAACTAAGCAGTTTCAATTGGAAGAGATCATGCAGTTTTAAAATCTCTAAGTCAGAAAAATAGGTGTAGAAGGTGAAGTAAAATGTGCAAATGAAATTGCTTTAACAACTCTTTTCTGCAACAAGAATACTGGATTGATATATGTCTCGTAGGTGAGACCCCAAACCAAAATTCCATATTGCAGGAAAGGTGAAAATAAAGAATGATAAAGACAGATCAAAACATTGATGGGTAGAAAATGTCTCACTTTGAAAAACATACCACCACAAGTCCTAGCAAGTTTTTTAGACAGCTCAGTTAGGTGATATTTCCATGACAGGTTTTCGTCCAAAAGAACACCAAGAAATTTGAGTCAAGAGCTGCTAAAGTCAGTGGTATGTAGACTGCAAGCCTGCAAAGTCAGGGGCAGACTGCAAGCAGCACTGTCTTGCAGGATCTGGAAAAAACCATGTGTTATAACCAAAAAAGCAATAAAAAGACCCAAGAGCGGATTGGCAGAAAAGAGATCTCTAAAAATAGCTTGTGTCCCTAACAAAATGCTGAGTGCAAAAATAAAAACAGCAAAACAACCAAAATGTAAACAAAAATCAAATCTATGTATCATTAACCTGCCTTGTATTTAATCCTTTAGGGGTAAAGGAATCCAGCTGACATTGCCAGAAGCTTTCTCACATTCTATCCCCCCCCCCGTTAGCCTAACAATTATCTTCACATTAATATCCTTCAGAAAACCATGGTCGTGGCCTTCTCCAGTAAAATGCCTGAAGAATTCCACCTAGGGGTATGGATGCCCCTGAATTAAACTTACGACTACACGCATTTTATTGTTAAACCTAAGCGTAAAAGGCATCCAGGTGCTACCGACATAAGTACATTGCAACAAATGCACAACATTTCGCGAGTCACAATTAAACGAATAGTTTATCCTAAATAAAAATTCCGGCTCATTATGTTTGAATGAAAATATTGGCTATTAGTCATGACATTACACACTTGACAGCAAAATTTACCATAACGAGAACATCCATTCTTATGAGTTCTCCCATTTCCCTCACTATTGAGCCTAGCCCTAACAACTGTTTCCTTAACCCTATTCTACATGGGGGGGGGCAAAAAAGGCCCCCCCAACCATACTTCCTGTAATTACTCTTAAACTAAGCATGATAAAACACTGGAACTTGGGTGACTTTTAACCAAATTTAATATTGCATCAAAATAACAGTAATTCATTGTTTTATAATTGGTCACGTGACTATGACATGCCCATATTTGGCAACAGGTCTCTCAGAAAATCAGTAAAACATGCATAACTTTTCTCTTACACATCTGATTTCAATGCAATTGGTACCAATCAGTTTGTCTTGAAGTCTACTTTCATTTGATATATAACTTTTTGTGTTTTGCTGACATCAGCAAAATTTAAGATATATGACGTCATACTTATATATGACGTCATATTTATGATAAACATATGAAATAATTAGTGTATTATGATCAAAATTGACTAATTAAGAATTCAAGATCAATTTCATATGGTTGTTATTACTAAAACGTATTTAAAATGCCAATAAAGCATCAACTAATTTGTTTAGGTATCAACAATGACTTTGATTGACAGCTGTGATAACAATAGAATTCCAAAAATAGAATTTTTGACAGCTTTCATTAAGAACACTCAATATGTATCATATTTATAACTTTAAAGTTATTTATTGACTATTTTTGTTTGAAAATATTACGTTTTTAGGAGGAGAGCCAAAATCAGCAAATTTCCATTGTCTTTGCGTTGCCTAGCAACGGATCATGTGACCAATTAGCATATGATGCTATTTTTAGAATCATAATTGCTTGGTAATCATGTGTACCAAGTTGCGTTGCCATAGGCACTACGGTTGCTTAGAAAATCTGGGGGGGCCTTTTTAGCCCCCCCCCCATGAGAAAGTGGTGCTTGATTTACCCATGTAGAATAGGGTTAAAGGACAAGTCCGGGGTTGGTACGATTGATGATAAGATAAAGATAATACTGCTATGAATTATGTATGATACTTTTTTCCACTATTTTTCACCTTCTCCTTGTGAAATTACGTATTCAAATAAGCAATTTGAGCGAAGTGACGTCATATTGCGCAAACAAAAACAAGGCTGTGTGAAAATGGCACAAGAACATGATAAAGAGGCTAGCAGCGATTAAGAGGCGAAAAAACAATCACACAGCCTTGTTTTCGTTTGCGTGATATGACGTCACTTCGCTCAAATTGCTAATTTGAATACATAATTTCACAAGCAGCGTTTTTATCTGCAATTTTGCAAGCAATTTTGCAAGCAGCGTTTATATAACTTTTTAACAGCTATCATCAATTTTCAGAAGTTTTCAACAGCTATCAATATTATCTTTATATTCGATTATACTGGAGTACAGGGCTACTGGTGTGGGAACTGGCTTGATTGTCATACAACCGAATGGATAATACTGATTGGCACTACTAGTAGATTATGTACCTGCAGAAAAATTTGCAATGAAATTAACTGATATCCAGTTCAATAAAAATTTTTTACAATATGATTTTATTTGCTTATTTGCACTTTTAGCTAATGAGTAGGAACAATTTTTTAGGATTGAGAGTGTTAACAATTTGAGAGAAATACAAGCAATGCGGAGACTTAGTCCACATGCAAATCTTGTTGAACTCAAAGAAGTCATTTTGTGAGTATATTTTATTTACAGGTAATTTGAGTTGAACAATGACACCCATACCTCTCCACACCTGACACAATCAAAGAGTTAAATTTCTAAATTGCACGCCGGAAACAGCCTTCCAGGCTTGAATGATAGTGTAATGGACCCACAGCATTTCCAGATTTGAAATTTTGGATTTAAGAATTATCATGTTAGATTCCAAATTCCATGTTTTTAAATTATCCCATCATTGCTTAAATGTGCGGATGACTCGTACAGTCGAGGGGCATTTCACTCTATGAAATCTCGTACACTTTTGGCAAAAATCCTTTTTTTAAGAAAAATCCATCAAAAATCCGTAAAAATGATTTTGTTCTGAAAAATCTCGTACGCTTTTTCGAAGGACTGAAATGCCTTTGTGTTAGACTGATTACACGTTCGTAGTTATCGCTATTGAAAGACTGGTGGGCGCTATAACTACGACCGATAGCCATAAGTGATGGCTCTACAAATGATGGCCGACTGATGGCTCTCTGTTTTATAATCAAAAGTTTGGTTGGGGGCCCGGGTACAACAGGGTTCAGTATTTACCCCTTGAAAACACAGCTTTTGCTGGGTGACCCTCCCTAAATGATTGAAAATGAAAATGGGAGGAGATTGCATGCTATTTGATGAAGTGGTTTATGCCCTTTTGTAACATTTCACAACAAAGACATTTTCTTGAAGTCAAATTCACCTGCATCTTCAATGCTCGCAAAATCATGATAAAATCACAGGAGTGCATCTTAATTTTGGCTTTTAATCTATCCAGTACGCTACCCAGTACTCTTGGTACTATGAATTTTCCAAAGCGGGAACTTTCCTGGCTCATCCGGTAGCCATGTATTTTGACCATTGAATATATCCTTAAACTTGAATTTAGAAATGTTGTTGCACAATTTATTAAAAGGGGTTCAAATCCTCAATCAAACGATCGAAAATCTTGTTATACTTAAGCACGCAATATCTTTGCCCATGAAAAGTATGGTACAGCTTTTTATATTCTAACATATATCGCATATATGACGTAATTTTTTCTTGTTCTGCACAAAGAAAACACTTATGATTTATGGTCGAGCTTTTTACACCCCTTTTCACGTAGTTTGAAGCAAGGGATTTTCTTGTCAATACCTTGGTTCACCGGGTGCGTATGCGTATTTTCAACTGGATTCAATAGATTGGTCCTGCCGGAAAGGATGCAATGTCGTTATGTTTCCCTGGGTTACCGACATAACCCAGAGGATGTTACGTCGTTATGTCTTTGAGAGAAAGTTGCAAGTTTATCAGTCGACAAGAAATTTGATAAACATAAGTGCCCAATTTATTTGAAATTGATCAGCATTGTATTATTGGTGATTTAGAAGCAATCTGTCTCACTCATAATTGGCTGAAGATTGTATGAGGGGATTTAAGATTAGTATGGCATGATTAATAGAAAAGAATTGGAAAGAGATCGTTTTGAATAGAACTGAATTTTTATCATGCGAAAAATTCAAGAAGCCTGGGCTGCAGCTCCTTTCCTTTGCCTAAGCTTTCTTCTCTAAACCAATCACATGCGTGACAGAGCTCCTTTAAAAGCCATGCCAAAAATTCCAATACGAAATGCTCCTCTGCTGACAGTCCTCTTAAAGTTTTATCTGTGGAAGATCCTGCCATCGATTCAAAGGATTGTGTACTTGCCAAACAACAAGTTTTGATTACTTGTAATTGTGTAAAACACAATGCCAATCCCCAGCTTCATATGTTTGTGATTGGTAACTCAAAACACAGCTTTCTCGTTTTTGTTTCGGGTATAACTTGTTTTTTATGTTGTTTATCGTAAAGAAAAGCTATTCTGTTTCGCTTGATTACGGGAAATTTTCCACCCATCTCCTTCATTTCTCATCTTGAATATCAAACAATTCACCACCCACTCTGTTTCTTCCAGACCCCCCTTTTCATTTGGAATCGAGATTATCCGACGCATCAAACTTTAATTTGGGTCGAATAGAGATTTTTAATAGTTTTCATTATAGTATCGCTTTCAAAAGCAGTTGAAAGATTTTTGCAACATTGCAGTTACCTATATTGCCACGGAATCACACTATTTTGTATTGCCGATACCATTCCCCTAAATGTGTAGCATTCACAATACAATACACAGTGAGAATGACGAAAATCTAATCACGTTAATTTTAGTGACAGAAAAACTGGCACAGTTGCTTTGATCTGTGAGCTTCTGGATATGAACTTATATGAGCTGATTAAAGGTTAGTAGTTAAATTAACTTTCTCAAAATATTTATCAAAGTCTGTATTAAATTTGATTTCACTTGGCGCTTAATCGCGTGCCACTATTGATTGTTTTTTCTATTTGTAGGGAATCTAACAGCGAGTTATACGAATATCGGCATATACTGGGTGTCCCAAAAAAAGTATAGTCATTTGAACAGTTCCTGTGAAGGAGCCTTGTATTCAAAACTTTTCATTTTCAGTTTATGGTATAGATGAGATCCCAACCTAGATTTTGCAACCTCGCATGGTCATATCACATTTGCATTCCCAGAGTAATTCACCAAAACAGGAAAAAATTCTGAGCTAGCCTGAAACAGATGGTTAATGTATTATGCTACTACTATCAATGCGTAATTTGAAGAAAATTTTGAGTCAGCTCAACCATTTAATTTTTTATTCTTAAACATCTCCTGATCAATCTAGCTATTATATACATTAGAGGAAATATTAAAAGAAAAGATGCATTTACTGCATTTACACTTTAACAGTTCACAGCGCAAGGTTCTAGGACTGAAGGAACTTCAACGGTGTCGAGTAGTATATTCTAGAACTAAGGGATCTTTTCCACCCAAGTTGCACGTTGCAGTTGTGATTGTTCAGTCATATTGGGCTTTTAAATAGTGAACAGTAAATTGCACTTTCATAGCTCAACGAACTTCCAAAAAATAATGTATTGTTTAGCTTCCCCAAAAGCTTCTTTATAAATTACACATAGACAGTAACTGCATAATTAAATAACCATCTGTCTCAGGCTGACTAAGAAATTTTGCCTTCTCAAGTGAATTACTCTGCAAATACAAACCCGATTTGGACATGCGAGATCGCAAAATCTAAGTTGAGATCTCATCCATACTATAAACTGAAAATAAAAAAATTGGAGCATAAAGCTCCTTCACAGGAACTGTTCAAACGCCTATACTTTTTTGGGACACCTGGTATACGTTTCAATGGGCCTGAAATCAATTTCATAGCTTCAGTGTGGAAAATCTTGACCAAATTTCAAAAATCTTAGGAACTCCAATGAAACGGCTTTTCTACTTTCGAAGTGATGTCAGAATTGGACCTTTTCTCAGCTATCGATCGATATGCAATTTGTTGAAGTTAAACATAGGACATTTGAGTGGTGCGCGACTGAAGGCTAAGTGATAGCTAATGTGTAGAGTTGCTGCAAGTCTATTCCGTGGTCTATCAACGCTAAAATAATATAATTACCACTATGGGGGCGTGAGCAGTTAATAGTTTTTTTTGGCGCTGATAGACCACGGAATAGACTTGAAGCAAGTCTAGCTAATTTGAGGCAAAGTTTAGTTCATTCGATACTTGCCAGTTTCGAAGCGTTGAGTACCGATGCTTCCTACACTTGTGTGAAAAACACATTATTCTAGATTGATATTTACATTTTCAGTTGCTTCTATGTGGGGACGTTCCAGGAGTCCAATACTGTGCATTTTGCATTTTTTGTGAAATTGATGAAGCTTCAATATGGCATTTTGTTTTGATATTGCTCAAGTGATTTTTTCCTGACTTTTTTATTCCATTGAGTTGAATTAAGAAATTTAAGTCCATCTGGAAATAAGACTTTGGGAAAGCCCTAGTTACTTCCGATTTGGATTTCCTAATAGATCCAGCTACCTAATAGATCCAGCTACTTGTAACTGAAGATGGTTGAATTAGCGGCGAGTTATCTCAAGACTGATATCCTGAATTCCTTGTTTCCCTATGCTTTTTGACTTGATGATGTTACTTCGATCAACAGAGACTCATATATATTACCCTTTCAAACTTGACCCTATATATGCCCACAAACACAAGATATTGTGGTGGCAATCAGCTCACAAGATTCCACGAATTGCAATGTGATTAAGCTTTCACTGTTTTGTTACCAGTCTCTATAGAGTAGGGTTTACTGCAGGACTACAAGGGACTTACGGAATCAGTCTAAATCATTTCTGTATCTGCTCAAGCTTGGGTCATTGTTGTAGAATTCTCCTCTGCCTCTTTCCATCTGGAACAAAAAGAGATAATTTTTTGTTAGCATTCATGTCATAGGAACTGTTGCTAGGCAGTTTGGACGTATTCTTAGAAATACTGAAGTGGTTTTACGGGGTGACTGTGCTTAAACACTGTCCCATACATGACAAGCCCTTTTTTCAGATAGTTAGTTGGGCCATGTAGTAGGTGTCTGTCTCTTTTCGGAAAATAATAAAATGTCCGTGCATATTGGGTTTTAATGCGTTGTGGATGAAAAGAAGTAGTCTGATAAATCGTGTACATATTTTGCCTTTTTATGTTAATCTATTGCAAACGAAATGCTGATATATATGTCCTAATATTTCCTAATATATGTTCTAATATATCCAGTTCTAAATTAATCAATAGCATCTCATTCTGTTGTGCAGGAAGGAAGCACGCTTTGCCAGAGCAAAAGTGCAAGAATTACATTTACCAAACTCTAAGGGGCCTTGACCACATGCACAGGTAAGACTGGTTTCAACAGCTCAAATCAAATTAAAGCAACTGTCATATTAATTCAAGTAAACGATGCACACAGTACACATTTCGTTTGACAGAAGACAATTCTTTGCTCAAATAGAACGTAGATATTGTAGGAAGTTTACAAATCTAAAAAGGCTTTCCACCGTATTTTCTAGACCAATTCAGTCATAATTTTTATCATTGCAAAGGGTCGATACTGCACCGTATTTCACCTACCAAATTGCTCCTTAAATGGAATATTCAAGAATATTTGACAACACATTTTATGTCTTGTCATTAGCAAAGATATCTAAACGTTTCTTTAGTGAATTTCAGCTGCATTCAAAACCGTACAAATATTTTAAAAGGGGAATCTTAATGTACTTAATGTATCTTGTTTAATTTTCATAGCGGATACNGATATTGTAGGAAGTTTACAAATCTAAAAAGGCTTTCCACCGTATTTTCTAGACCAATTCAGTCATAATTTTTATCATTGCAAAGGGTCGATACTGCACCGTATTTCACCTACCAAATTGCTCCTTAAATGGAATATTCAAGAATATTTGACAACACATTTTATGTCTTGTCATTAGCAAAGATATCTAAACGTTTCTTTAGTGAATTTCAGCTGCATTCAAAACCGTACAAATATTTTAAAAGGGGAATCTTAATGTACTTATTGTATCTTGTTTAATTTTCATAGCGGATACCAGCAAAAATAAACACAGGCATTGCGTATCAACGGAACTCGGAAATGCTTTGCATTGCTGTTTATTCGGCAGGCGCCTTTATATTTTAGTCTGGTTTGTGTTGTGTGTGCAATTTTTCTAATGCAAAAAACGTGAATTTGGCATTTTTCACATCTTCCAAAGCATGGACAAGAGAAGTGCAGGAAAGTCCGAAAAATGAATGAATTGCCATATGTTTGAAACTGTCTTTTTGGATGGTAGTCATAGATTTAACTGGCCAAGCAACATCTCAAAAGATTGCTAAGCCCTTGAACTACATGCTGATCTTTTGCATTCATAACATTTACTTTCTTTGAGCTAAACGTGATCTAGCTCCTGATTTTTTTGCGTCACACGGTAGGAGTCGAACATCAGTTGCTCGTGAGCGGTAAAATACAACATATGCAGCTATGACATAGGCTTTCTACACGTTTCTATTTAGTCCCTACGAATTTACTTCATGAGTGGATATTTCATAATATTTTCAAACCATTTGTTTTTCTTCTGAAGTCCAATCGCAGGTTGCTTTTTCTTTTGCAGAAATGGTATTTTTCACAGAGATATAAAGCCCGAGAATATTCTTATCAAGGTAAAATGGAATTCTTTCCGTTTTTTCGATTGCATCTGTTTTACTGTATACAGTTTCAGATCCATAGCCCCTCATTTCAATTCAATTTTCAATTTTTGCACATTGTAGGCCCATCAGCTCAAGAGGGCTATAAGCGGGTGTGCAGAATTAGAAAATTAAAAATTACGAAACATTATTTACAAGAAACCAAAATGAAATATGCATACCTTTGTGTTCAATTGATATGTTGGATACACAGGCATGACCAGTTTACAGGAACCTGACAAATGCTTTGGGAGTTACAGGCTTTCAAACGTCCAAACATTTCTATAACTGACCCGGTAGTCTTCCTCCCACCCCTGGGTATTTTAATTTTTCAATGCTTTTTCATCGAGCATGTACACAATTTAAGATAACTATGAATAGAAATGCTTACTACTAAGGCACCGGGTGAGCCAGAAAATCTTCAGACATCGGAAATGTATTGAGCAATAAAATCGTTCTGAGCGGGATTCTTACTAAGACCAGGGACTTCATCAGCCAATGGCTCTGCCAGATAACGAGAGATATCTGCTAAATGCATTTAGTGCTACTTAGCCCTAAACAATTCCGACATAAAAGCCACGAGTTTCAATTTGATCGTCTGTAATCTGAGTAAAGAAACGGAATCTTCAGCGTTTGATGCGAAGATTTATATTGCTGGAATGGAAATCATGACCATGAGAGTTGTACCGTACTGCTCTACAAGCTAAGCTGTTTATATTTAGAGTGCATCCCTACTGCTAGCAAAAGGACATCTCATAATAGAATCTTGTCTGGAAAATTTAATTGATATATGATTCTATTTTGTTCCCTTTCGTTAAAAACTTACAATACGTATTACTAATTACATTACTTAAAAAATACTTTACCCCATCACAAGAGAAATACCAGTAAGAGTGAAAAGCTATGTCTACCCCATGGCAACATAAAACGGGAAATACGAACATAACGCTACACATAACTACTAGAAAAAATAATCCTTAATGAAAGAGAAATGGTGGTTGTGTGACTTATGACTGAGTTAAAGATTGGCTAATCAAACAGGCCAGTCTTATTGATAAAATTCAGAGTTAAAAGAAGTCTATTTTTATTAGATCGTCTGGCAAATCGTTGTCACCATTTGATAAAGTATTTAGTAGAACATCTTTTGAAGGATTGGTATATAGCCAAGGAGGAAACTCCAGCGAGAAGATCTCTTCGCAATGCTTCAAAAGAAGGGCAGAGGAACAAAGATGATTCTATTTTCCATTTTCTATACTTCAACGTTGCTCTAGCTAGAAGGTTGTGTGATATCCAGAAGTCTAGGAAGGCCATCTTAACGTAATCGAGTACAACTTTCTTGGCAAAGTAGTCGATACCTTTTCACTGTTCCTTTCATTGAGTGGAGTTGCCCGGTAATTTTAGACACTATTACCATGCATAGTTTTATTTTGTACTGTTGGTGTAGAAGTTGTGAAATTGTTTCCAAGTTAGAAGCAATTTCCCATTTACTTATGGCAGTCTTCTTATTATTGTTTTCATAGGATGAGATTGTGAAGCTAGCAGATTTGGGATCTTGTAGGAGCGTTTACTCAAAGCAGCCTTACACAGAGTACATATCGACGAGATGGTAAATGAAAATGTCTTGTTTTTGTATATCAATGTACTTCAGCTGTGTTGACAGTAAAAATGAACCAAATGCAGATATCTTCGAATCCAGTGCCTTACTGGTCAAGGCGAAAATATCACTGTTCATTATGATGTAGTTCAATTGAATCATAAGTGACGCTTGGAAGGAATTAATTATTTTGAGCAGAAAACTACATGAATAGTCTGTTGAGATGAAGATATAAGCTTAGATGTAGGCCTTTCGTGACATAATTTTTTCATCATACACTTATGAACTTGTCTGGTGGGAAGCTCAACTTCGTCACAAATCGTAGAATGAGGAGCAATACGACAAACATGTTTGTATTTATTTGACATCAGAACCCGACAAAGTGTAGGAACAGGGGGATGCCGTTCGCAGGAAAGTTTTGGAAGATTTTTAGGCTGCAGGAAATTTTTTGAAAAGAGGCTGAATTCCATTAAAATGGCGACAACAAAGGACAAGCAAGAGACGGCACGTGCAAGGCATGCTGGATGAAACAGACCCTTTAACCAAGCAGAATCTTGACCAAAGGGCTTGTATAAAGAATTTGAAAAAGATTCTTTGTTATAAGTAGTAAGCATTGTGCAGGTCATCACTATCATTGAGCTGCTCAGTTGCTTTTTTGCAGGTAATGCTAATTCCTTTCGTTTCAAGGAAGGAAGAAAGTGGCAAAGGGCCTGTTGTTTCTCTTTGCAGATAGGTCCATCATAATATTATGCTCTGTAGAAACTCGTTGTGTAATGTACAATATGTAGCATACAGTAATCTTCATAGTTNAAGGGCTTGTATAAAGAATTTGAAAAAGATTCTTTGTTATAAGTAGTAAGCATTGTGCAGGTCATCACTATCATTGAGCTGCTCAGTTGCTTTTTTGCAGGTAATGCTAATTCCTTTCGTTTCAAGGAAGGAAGAAAGTGGCAAAGGGCCTGTTGTTTCTCTTTGCAGATAGGTCCATCATAATATTATGCTCTGTAGAAACTCGTTGTGTAATGTACAATATGTAGCATACAGTAATCTTCATAGTTTTGTCCATTGAAAATTTTGAATTATTATTCATGATTCTAGAGACAGTTGCATATGATTAAATTTGATTAAAAAGTCACTAGAATTCTCAGTATCTGTTTCTTTTGCTTCACTTGTGTGACTGAATTTGGTGTTAGACACCACAGTTGAATTCGAAATCTTCTGTAAGTTTACACTATGCAGAGTTGGTAAATGACGTAATTTCTTCCATAGGTATCGTGCTCCTGAATGCTTACTGACAGATGGTTACTATACTTACAAGATGGACTTATGGGGAATTGGATGCGTTTTTTATGAGATTATGTCGTAAGTTGAAGCAACGTGAAATGCGTGATTTCGAAAAGATAAAATTTTACGAGCACAATTCGCCACATCCACAGTGTAACGAAGAATAGTATATTATTTGCTGAGCAACATGACAAATGAAAAGTCTTGGGCTAAACCAGTGAAAATAGTAGTTGATCGACAAATCCAAAGTAGTAATAGTTAAAAATTTGTAATTGTGACAAGTCCGTGTTGATAGGTTNCATAGGTATCGTGCTCCTGAATGCTTACTGACAGATGGTTACTATACTTACAAGATGGACTTATGGGGAATTGGATGCGTTTTTTATGAGATTATGTCGTAAGTTGAAGCAACGTGAAATGCGTGATTTCGAAAAGATAAAATTTTACGAGCACAATTCGCCACATCCACAGTGTAACGAAGAATAGTATATTATTTGCTGAGCAACATGACAAATGAAAAGTCTTGGGCTAAACCAGTGAAAATAGTAGTTGATCGACAAATCCAAAACAGTAGTAGTTGCAAATTTGTAATAGTGACAAGTCCGTGTTGATAGGTTAGTAACAAATCCAGTAAAAATTATTAACAATGTCTTACATACAAATAGATGTACAAGAAGATATTTATTTCAAAACTATTGTATCTGCAGTCACCTACGGAATTCTAACATGGGGCACATGTTCGCAGGCCTTGACATCGAAACTTGAAAAAATCCATTAAAGAGCTGCAAAAATAATACACAAAATGCCAAAAAGTATCGGTAATGAAGATGTTCTGACAAATGCTAAATGGACCAACTTGCTGTATATTTATAAAAGGGAGTTGCTTAAATGTATGCACAATGTACGAACCAAGACATGCCCCAAAGACTTTTCCCATTTTTTTGAAAGAAATTGTTCTCGATACGCAAAGAAGGAAACCTATATTTTACGATCTG
This sequence comes from Aurelia aurita complex sp. Pacific, assembly GCA_004194395.1. Taxonomy (NCBI): domain Eukaryota; kingdom Metazoa; phylum Cnidaria; class Scyphozoa; order Semaeostomeae; family Ulmaridae; genus Aurelia; species Aurelia aurita complex sp. Pacific. The sequence continues at coordinate 31,962 of REGL01002178.1, forward strand.
TAAGGACTGAAAAATGGTGGACTTCCGTGAGATCTTTTGGCCCATTGTTATGAAATCAGATTCCTGAAACCTTGAGAACATTACATCATTCAAACAGAGTCTTAGGACAATAAGAGATTCAATTTTACCAGTGAGTTTTAACAAAGAGGGTGCATTGATTACTAGTAAAAACTATGATTTTATTTACTTTTGAACTGCTTANATTTATAAAAGGGAGTTGCTTAAATGTATGCACAATGTACGAACCAAGACATGCCCCAAAGACTTTTCCCATTTTTTTGAAAGAAATTGTTCTCGATACGCAAAGAAGGAAACCTATATTTTACGATCTGTAAGGACTGAAAAATGGTGGACTTCCGTGAGATCTTTTGGCCCATTGTTATGAAATCAGATTCCTGAAACCTTGAGAACATTACATCATTCAAACAGAGTCTTAGGACAATAAGAGATTCAATTTTACCAGTGAGTTTTAACAAAGAGGGTGCATTGATTACTAGTAAAAACTATGATTTTATTTACTTTTGAACTGCTTATATAACTCTTAGACCTAATTTTACGTGACCTTTTTGCCATATATTTTCATTTCAAGGCTACTTTAATTGATCAATTGTGACTAAGAATAGAGTATTGCAGGTCCACAGCGAGAGGTATTTAGGAGTGCGTTAAGGGACGGCCTATCATGCAAAATTGATAATCTTTCAAAATTAATAGGTCAAATTCATTTCTAGCCTTCTCCAGGATTGTCAAATTGCATTTTGTACAATTTGCACAATTTGCACAATTTGCCACACGCGTCGCATTCGTTTTCTTGAAAATGTTTGAAGAGGTATAGAACCTGAAGAAAACATAGGCTAAGAAGTTTACGACTTAAATAGATCTGAAGGAGAGTTAAAAACGAGAGACAAAAAAGATGACATCAAAGTAAAAAGGATCTAACATTAATGAGAAAAAAGGAGTTGCTATCAGGAAGCTACATCTGAATCTATCGGCCAAAAGTTAACTTAGGTGTAAATATTTTGTTTTGTAAAATCGCTCAGAATATGGCACGCGCAAATTGCTTTCTTGGTAGGAACAACGTAAAAACAAGTAAATAGCCTCCAGAAGACAGCTCCAGATTAATTGTCTGCATTTTAAACAGCGATAGGTTTTTTGTTTGTTGATGACTGGCTACGTTAGATCCAGGCAAAATGTGCACTCGTATTCTCCTATTGCTATGTTGGTACTGCAATGACAAAGTTTGTACTATTTTTAGTCCCTTTCAGTTCCCTTAAAGATTTGAAGTCAAATCGCCTCCGTACTTTCTTCGATTCTGTAAAATAAAGACATTGCTTTNTATCGGCCAAAAGTTAACTTAGGTGTAAATATTTTGTTTTGTAAAATCGCTCAGAATATGGCACGCGCAAATTGCTTTCTTGGTAGGAACAACGTAAAAACAAGTAAATAGCCTCCAGAAGACAGCTCCAGATTAATTGTCTGCATTTTAAACAGCGATAGGTTTTTTGTTTGTTGATGACTGGCTACGTTAGATCCAGGCAAAATGTGCACTCGTATTCTCCTATTGCTATGTTGGTACTGCAATGACGAAGTTTGTACTATTTTTAGTCCCTTTCAGTTCCCTTAAAGATTTGAAGTCAAATCGCCTCAAGACATTGCTTTCTTACGCAGGCTACGTCCTCTTTTCCCTGGTGCGAACGAGGTTGATCAGATAGCAAAGATTCATGACATTCTTGGGACGCCAAGTCAGACTCTACTTAATAGACTGAAAAAGTAAGAATTTGTTACCTTTGTGCTTAGCGAATATTATCTAAAATGAATAAATGGATATAACTTTGCTATGGAATGTTTGATTCTTGTTTGTGACTTCGATGCAATGCCGAACTTTTCTCTTCTCGTTGCTAATCATTCATATTATGCTGAATTTGTTTGATTCGCGTAATAGCGTTACTTCTCATGGAACAAAGGAGATCATCACAAGATTGATTGCTTGTGACTGCAGACAATAAATTGGTGCATTTGGCACAGTGCTTTGTATGATTTTTATCAATTTCAGAACCACCCATCATTAATAGGCCGCAAATAATGTTACGTCATTTGAAAGGTTTTCCCTGCCGGTTGACTTAGAAAGGGTGAACATTTTTCAAAATCATCGAAATTTGATTTAGATATTCAATCGCAAACTCTATTTGCAATTTAGCGCTTGTGGGAATTTCTGCTTTTGAGAGTTACCTCATTTTGATGCATACCCTCAAACTTTAAAGGTTGGTCATAAGGTTGTATTTTGATCCATCCAACCACTCAGTTTGTTCATCTACGTCTGGGATTATGCTCTTTTATTACCAAGGACTCAAATTTTCATATGAAATCGCAAAAAAATGGAAAAATGTTCACTTTTCATTGACTTAGTTGGTAGATGTGAGGTCAAATGTTGGTAGTTTGTGACCTCCAGTTGTTATTGAAAATATAGGAATGAAAATATCGGCAGGTATAATAAATCTTGTTCTATGATTGTCTTGAAGGCAGTCTGCCTACTGGATGAATTAAGATAAGATCGATAAAGATCTCCATTATATATTCAACAAGTGCAGGCTAATTTGCTTTATCCAAAGAAATCAAGATCACAGAGACTCAGTGATGCATGAATTTAGCTCAAGTGAGAAAACTTAGACCAAAAAGGGGACATGTTGCCTTTAAACGATAACCAATCTGTTTTATTTGAAGGTCACGACACATGAATTTCAACTTTCCATATAAAGAGAAGAGTGGTATATCACAACTGATGTCAAATGGTTCGCGAGATTGTCTTCAGGTCATTGAACTTATGTGCACTTATGACCCAGAAGAGAGGTCTGTATTTCCATCTGATAGATTTACGCACTTCAGTTTACGCCATTGGAGCTTCTTTACCTGAGATTATATATTTTTCCCACGCAACTTCTATTCGAGAATAGCGAGTTATATTTAATTGCTTGTTTTCATATTGTCACTCTATTTTTACATGCAAATAAATTTGGAAATTACATGTCATTGGTTGATATTTTGGGATTACATGGCAATAGAAAGCAAAGGCTTCCTTTTCGTTTCTATGCAAATAGAAACAGACAGAGATGGTAGAGGGGGTTTCTTTCGAAGTTTTTAATGATCATTCATTTCTCTTCGTTGTTTTGATGGCCTTGCTTTATCGACATTGCTTCACGTTTAGAAATTTGGTCCTATGTGATGAGCACGCTCTGAAGTTAGGAGTCCCAAGACCAGATGCTACTTATATGACAATGTTTTATATGTAATCTGACACAGCAATTTATCATCAGCGCATTAACTGCCTTATTTGTCTAATCGCGATTTGTGTTCTATCATAGGTTATCTGCAAAGCAAATTCTCAGACAACCGTATTTCAAGAGCCTGAGGTAATAGAAAATCGTTCTTTGATTCCATGTTTTTGGGCTACTTGCATTCCTTTCCACGGTGAATATTGTTTCTGTCATGTTTCATATTAGCCAAGCAAGATAAAACCTTTACCTACACTTGGATAAATATTTGCTTGCATAAAGCTTTGTCTCTTTGATTTAGATCATAAAAATGTTAGTATTCCTTAAAAATATAACGTTTTCTATGTTATATTTTATTTGAATGTTAGTTCTATATGTTGTAGAGAACTGATAGATCAGAGCTGCAATATCAATATTTCCACAGGGATGCAGACAAAAGAGCTGCTGCCATTGCACGGGCATCGCAGACAGGGGAGGATGTATCACATTCACCTGCCCAAGTTGGTCCCAGCAAGCACAGAAGGGTAAGTACGATACCATGAGCATTTTCACTTCCCTAGTCATCAGCCTTTCAAAATTACACCCATTTAGCATATGATTCAAAATCCTGACCAGTAGCAGCTGTATGCATGAATTGCAACTTAGAAAATATAGGTTATACGTTTATAGGTTCAAAATATAGTCTGTCATCTTCTAATTGGAAATTCAGTGTCATTGTTTGCATTCAAAGACCAAACAGAATGGTTGAATATGAAATTATTTGATTTATAGCATACAAATTACGAATCTGTTTAGAAATTATTGCAATCATTGGTCAGGAAGCCTTGAATTGATAGGATATAGAATTTTAGAAACAGTATGGTCACATCAATAGACCTTTTAGTTATTCTACAAAAGAGCCTGGATCGAGCGATATTTTTGTACATTTTTATACGAGAGACTCTATTGAATGGCATTCGAGCTGCTAAAAGTATTGGGCACATTCGAAAATTCTATAAAATGCTTAAAAATATCATTCGATTTAGATTTTTGTTTAGAATAGCTAAAAGGTCTGTTGCAATTTGTGAATATGATCTCAACAGTTGCGATATAATAACATGATTGCAGAGACTCCTCGTATCCAATTTGCAAGCATTATAGTTTCATTGGATACTACTATATTGCCCGATCAGAGGTTTGAGTACGTGTGTCACTGAATGTGTCTTGTTTGAAGAACGTTTCCTCTCGTTGATCCCAAGCATCTCAAATCCCAAATACTGCTTTATTTTACCGATAGTGATACAAGTCCTTCGGATATCTCAGAGGCCGAAGTCAATGAATGTTACAATAAATGTTTTGCCCGGACTTGCAGAGGAGGTCCATATTATGTGCTATGTTTTTGATGTCAAGGAATCTCTGATATTGCTGAAAAGTGCTTATATAGTGCGAATGCCAATTCATTTAAACTAAACTTGTATATTTAAATTCACATGTTGTGATCAAGCCACCCCGGTCATATAGCATGGGCGTAGGGTATTGTGCAATAGGGATTCTGGGCTTGGAGCAGTTGTGGCAGCAACTGTTGTCGTCGTTGCTCTTCCGGCCGGGGTCATCGGTTCTCGGCATCATGCGCCTATGCTGGCCTGGCATCCAACGTGAAACAGGCCTCAGTATTTACCATTAATAAAAGTTTATGTGTAGCTTTTTGCAATTGTATATTTAGCTGTAATTCAGTTGCATATTTCTTCATGTTATGACCATGGGGTAATCACCGCCCGTTGCTCCCTGTGGTATCATCCCCATGTAGTGCTGTATGGTTTTATAGCAATTAGAAAGTATAGTATGTTGTGACATGTGTTATAACGTTTCAGATGAATGTGAAAACATTGCTCATTAAAAGGAGTTGACGATGGCAGTAGTCTAAAAGAAGCCTATTGTCCTTTAATTGTATTGATGATCTCAACGCATGCTTGATTCTGTTCTTCTTCCTATCCATAGCCCATCGAGCGTCCAAATCTGGTAAACTAGGTTGATAAGAACAAAAGCGTGACCCCGTTCTCAGCAGAAACACTGCTACCTGTAGCAAGAAATCCTTCGGATCTCAGAACACTTTTCAGTGAGTTAATCAACGATAACTTTGCTCAAATTAACTTACGAGTGGTTCAGTTTATACACTGGCAAGTGTTTGTTCGCCTCTTGGCCTTATTTCCCGCTATGTTCATTCATCGTTAGCTGATTTTGTTGTGTAACATTTCAAAACAAAGTGCAAGGGTTTCGTTTTGCGAGATTGCAAGTTGAAGTTTGCTGTTTTCAACCGTTGTTATTCAAATGAAAAAAGTCAGCTAAAAATGAATGAAATACTGAGAAACAAAGCAAAAAGACCAATAACACTTGCCTGTGTGTGCCTAAACCTTTTCTAACTCACTTTACGCAAAGCATTTCATAGCAAACTCTCTGAAAAGTATTGAGATCCGCATTAATTTCTTGCCGCAGCTAGCAATGTATGCACTATGAACCGGGGTCGTGCTTTCGTTTTCGTTCCCAAATTTCACCAGATTTGGACGCTCGATGCAAACTTCTTTTCTAGCTAGTAAAAATGTCTATTGCATCTCTGTCAACTACGTTTACATTTAAAGGACGGAGTTTAGGTAGAACCATGACCATCCTCTAGCTATTGTTGATTTAGTAGCATTTCTTCCCACAACATATTGAACCTTAGCTTTGATTTAATGTATTTCAGAAATTACGAATAAACAGACAGTCCATTGAAAGCGGACAGGTACGTTGCTTCAAAGGTTGAATAATTTTCCATTTTGCGAGTACCATTTGGAATACGAATTTAATAGCTTTAGAATTTATGTCAATGGAATGGGTTATGGGCTCACTTATCTGAATTAATGACGAGAAACTAAACATCTGTCTATGTCACTCATACTTGACTATTCTGTTGATATTCAAATTTGTTTATGATGAATTTCATGAAAGATAAACTTGATTTCAGAAATGGTTGTTTACTTGCACAAAAATGACATGATATAGGATTATGTTACATAAACCTATATTATGTCAACATAGGGCTCAAATCTTTAAAAAGGTCGGTGTAAAATTCTATTACAGTTTCCTTTGAATTAAATGGCTTGGAAGGAACTTACGGTTTTTTGCTGTAAATCTGTCGTGGAAATTTATTGATATCTTGATTAGTTTCAAAGTGGCGGCATTTATTAAATTTGAGGCTATGACGTCATCAAATTTCTAAATCCTAAACCAGAAAAGATACAGATTTCTGCTTTTCACCATATTGTAGGCCTTCAAAAACTTTGCTTTTCTTGAAAGTTATATGAATTTTCCTCCTTTGGTTTAGGATTTACGATGATTTAAATTTTTTTCATTAATTTTCCATCAATTTTTTCAAAAATCATTAAATTGCTGCCATTTTGAAAAAAATCAAGATATCAAAACATGTTCACGGCAGATTTACAGCAAAGTACTATAAGTTCCTTTCAAGCTATTCAATTCAAAGAAAAATGAAATAGAATTTTACACCCCCCTTTTTAGAGATTTGAAAGATTTGAGCCCTATGCTTATTATGTCCAAATAAACTAGGATTATATACATAAACTATGATTGTGTCCACATGATATAGGTTTATGTAACATAATCGTAGTTTATGTGCACATAATATAGGTTATCGGGACATAATTCTATATTACGTCGTGATAACTCATATTATGTCGACATAATATAGGCTTATGTACATTATCATAGTTTATGTGCATATAAGATAGGTCTATGTACATAATTCTAGTTTATGTCGACATAATAAGGGTTCGAGCACATAATGATAGTTAAAGTTGTGGCTTTGTTTTGGAACAATACATCTATCACTCCCTGGCGGCCAGTACTATTAAACTGAGAGGGAATAGGAAAGTTGTACTGTGATTCGTTATGGGTCCTAAATGGTCAGACATATTCGTGTCTGATTTTTCAGCAGCTGCCTGAACTGTTGCCTGTTTTGCGATGTTTATAGTAGAGAATCACATGACTGACACAGCTCGTTTTTTCAAAAAGCGTGGTTTCTATTTGAAACCATATCAGATTTGAGAAAATAAGAATACTTTAAGGATATATTCAGGCTCAGAACGAAAATTTCCGAGGTTGGACAAAATTTATGGTATTCTTATAAAAAAGAGAGTGTATTATCAAATGTTTTTTCCATATGGTAGTTCAGTTTATTTTCAATGCCCAAAACGTCGCACTCACTGACAAATGTCATTTCTAGTTGTATTCTTTTATAGTGAAATAATAACTTTAGAAACCTTACATTGAGCTAAGGTCAATACCTTTGTAGGCTCACATCATTTTGCTGTGATATTTCAAGTCTAGCAAACATCAAGAAAGCATTACTTTCTCAGATTTCCAGATCATGTTTGTACTACTCCAATTGTTTTATGTGAAGTTAGATTGTTTCGGTGAAGTGATTTTATTTTACCTATTGTTTTATTTGGGTTGCTGGCGAATCGGAGCATGCCTCTTAATTATGCCAAATTGTTTGGTTAAATGGGCTTCTAATGCATGAAACTCGTGAGATTAGATCATGTTTTCAAAATATGGATTTTCACAGGATATATCATCATATGTACCGAAGGCCGCACCTCGTAAACATATAACTTCTTCTGGTATGCCATTGCAAGCAAAGCCAATGAATAAAACATTACCGCCTGTTGGGAGTTATACATTACCTAAAATTCCTGTTGCTACAACAAAAACGACAACGAATGGATACAACTCAAGGTTTCCAGGTCTACTCAAAGACAATGTGAAGAAGAAAGTAAGTGAACAATTATATCTTCTTGTATGCAGTCCATTCTCTGCAGCTGCTGGTTAAAATATCTCTGCTCATTGAAGTGATGCTATAAATATTTCTTTCCAGAAGCTCTAAATTGTACGTTAATTTAGGGATCTGTGGTTGCACGGCCACATCTGTAGAGTGATCTTTTGCGTGCATCAGAAATAGTCATTTTTATCTGGAAATTGAAAACTTGTATTAACTTCTTCCTCTTCTGTTCTTTGAGAAGGCTAGGAAGCTCCCTTTCTACTTGAGCTCAAATTTGCTATTACATAACATATTCCCAATTGAGCGTAACTCCATAAATGCTATTTCAATGAAAATGAACAAATTTACTTTAATCTGGCAAATCGTTGAAATTATAAAGCAGTTCCACGCGGCAGTACTCCAAAACAGGAATTTAATCCCCTAGGAAATGCCGCAAAAATCACAAAACTTTAAGTCTTTATGTTATACTCTTTGTTTAAGTTTAACTGTTTGCGCTTTGGCACGTAAGTCAATTGCCATTGTTCTTTTATTTACTTTTTATAGAGTCCTTTGTTTGTGCAATTGTAAGTTATCACCTCATTGTCGTGTTTATGCTCCGTAGGTAATGGTGGTGGTTGCATTTCGGCTTTTCTCCCCTTGGGACCAGTGAGAAGATCTATTTGCGATGATGTCAGTTGAAGCATAGCCGTCAAATGTTTTCTTTTGTCCAAGGCTCCCGTGGGGTTCTGACTCACGCTCTGATCAGATCACATTTTCTCCTATAATTTTACTATGTTATGTAATTTAATGTGAAAAGTCCGAATATCTAATTTATTTTACTGTAATTGTTGTATTTTCGATGAAGTCATCGATTTTCTTTGTTTTAGGCCAAAAACAGAAATACTACGCTTCTTTTTAACTTTAATTGACAGAGAAAATACCAAAACCTCGCAAAAACACAGTTTTTTTAAAAAATTATTAATTTGTAAACTCATATTTATTACCTAGATTCATTAGATATATGACGTCACCAATTATGGCATATAATATTAAACAAGAAATCAGTTTTTTTCATATTCTCTTATTGATTGATGGTTGCACTGGAAATTTCATCCAGTTATATTACTTGTGTCAAGAATATCTTGTTTGAAGTTATAGGGTTTGACCGTAAAACAAACAAGAAATACATTCTACTCTTGAATATTGTTTTATATTTTCAAAAATACATGAGATACCTTGAAGAAATATTGACGGAAGATGCGAAATGGATAGTTAAGAAAAGTCGCAAATAATAATTAGCCTAGAACTTACAAAAAAAAGTTACCCAGACAAAATTGGTAGGGAGGCTATCTTAGCCCCCCGGTCCAGAAAGGGCCACACAACGTTTCTTAGGGGGTTGCATCTCATAGAGTAGCGAGGGTAATGCCACCGCGAAATCCACCACCGGAGCCCCCGAAGCCCGAACCGTGCAGTCCGAAAGAAAGCTGAGCCAACCGGGCGAAAAATACCACCGCGACTGAGTCGTTTGAAAAAAGTTTGATGAGAAAAAGGCAGAAAAGTGATGTAGCTACTCTTTCAGACAACAAGGCTCAAGACCCAGACAAACCTGGCAACATACCTTATAATGCGAGCACTCTGCCGCTCTATCGTTTCAAAATATCCNATATTTTCAAAAATACATGAGATACCTTGAAGAAATATTGACGGAAGATGCGAAATGGATAGTTAAGAAAAGTCGCAAATAATAATTAGCCTAGAACTTACAAAAAAAAGTTACCCAGACAAAATTGGTAGGGAGGCTATCTTAGCCCCCCGGTCCAGATAGGGCCACACAACGTTTCTTAGGGGGTTGCATCTCATAGAGTAGCGAGGGTAATGCCACCGCGAAATCCACCACCGGAGCCCCCGAAGCCCGAACCGTGCAGTCCGAAAGAAAGCTGAGCCAACCGGGCGAAAAATACCACCGCGACTGAGTCGTTTGAAAAAAGTTTGATGAGAAAAAGGCAGAAAAGTGATGTAGCTACTCTTTCAGACAACAAGGCTCAAGACCCAGACAAACCTGGCAACATACCTTATAATGCGAGCACTCTGCCGCTCTATCGTTTCAAAATATCCGTCCATTCTTTACGATCATTTTCTTGGTCACTTGCTTCTTCCCACCTCAAATTGTTCGCTTGGAATTGTTTTCTTATCAATACAATCCATGTAAGTTTAGGTCTTCCTCTCGGTCTATCGATTGTACCAACCATTTCATGCGCCTTTTTCGATTTTCATGCTCCATGGTTCTATTTTCGTTTGTTCATATGCATCTTCATTTTTTACGATTTATGGCCATCTAATATTTAGGGCGCCTGAACGTATTCGTCTGTGAAAGCTATCAATTTGATTTTCTTAAGATTTTGTTATTATCCATGGTTCACTATTGTACAAAAATATAAGTGTAATATATGCTCAAAATGCTCATACTTTAGTTCTTATAGACACACTTTTGTTTTGGAAAATTTCTTTCAAGTTTGTCAGTGCACTGAGCGATAGATTTTTCCTGTTTGCAATGTCTGCTTCTGTGTTTAGTTTGCATCCTAGAACTTTGAATCTTTCCATTCACCTTCGTTCTTATATTTGACCGTATACCCTTCAGTTTTCGACATGTTAATCATCAGACCTCTTTTCTGTAATTGTTTCCTTTGTATGCTCGATTTCTTTTTTGTCTGTTGTTGCCATAGTAATATCATCTGCATATTCCATATTAGTTACGACATAATCTACTTCCTTATCCTGCGGCTTTTGCAATATTTTCCAACTCGTACTTCGTTGCAGTTGGCTTTTTCTTGTCTAGTTTGCAAGTTATATCCTTCATCAAGCTTTTCGACATGTGATTTTGCTAAATAATGTGCGAATTCGTGTCCGTTACAACAGTTGCCTTGAGGGGCACCAGTGTCTGTCTTAAAAATCGAACTTCTAGATTTTCCAACTTGTACCATTAACTCGGTTCCTACCAGTATTTGAATCAGGTTTAAGTCATCTTCGTTTAATATTTACATAGATCTTTTACTAATTCGCTTCCTATGATGCTGTCGAAAGCTTTTGAAATATCGAGCAATAGATAATGAAATTCAAAATTTGCAGACGTTGCTGCTTTTTCGGCTAGAATTTTACAGGCAAAGACATGCTCTGTTGTGATTCGACCTTTACAATATGCTGCTTTAGATATGGGTATTCCTTTAGTGATTTTTCCACTGATTCATTTCATCATGCATGTAGCAAGGATTTTTCGTAACACTGACAGAAAAGTTTTTGGTCTTAGATTTTCAATAGGTCCTTTCTTCTTTCTAGGCTTCTGCAATGCAGTGATTATTCCCAGAATCAGTTCTTTCGGAAAAATACCAGTTGAGGCTGTTTCGTTGAATATTTGTGCAATCTTTCTACAGAAAATGCCAGGACCTATTTTCAGAAGATCTGCTTTAACATTATCTATACCAGTTGTTGTTGTCATTTTATTTGAATTCGACAATCTACAAAATAGCTAACAATATATATACATTAAATATATACACATCAACTAATCAAAATCAAATATACAGTACTAATAAAACAAAATCAATATTTTTCTAAGTTATATAGTTAAGTTAGAAGTCACTTGCAGTGCAGTCACTACATGTGTAATTGGGGCCATCCCATTGTTTTATTAAAATCTTAAAACTTTTCAAATTTTCTGCTATTCCAGATATGTGGTCCTACGGACTGGAAACTCCTGAACCCGGAACGTTGCTTGATTGGGCCTAATATGGGCTAAGTTATTTGGATTTCTTAGCGAATAATTTGAAGCACATAATTCAAAAATGCTCTGCGTAAATGGTTGATTCAGATGGTTCAATGTTTTGAATATTTCGATGCAAAGGATTCTTTGGCGAGCAACCTGCATGGTCTATTTATTTGATTTCAAAATCAAATCGCTATACTTGTATGATCGTTATATAGAAACCTTAGAGCGCGTTCTTGTAATTTTTCAATTTTCTGTAATGATTTGGAAGATGAGAAGTACCACACCAAGGGGCAATAATCGAAATTAAAATCTAGGAAGCTCTTGTACTTTGTTATTTTTCAGGGACATGATTGCTTGCTTGATTTCCTCTATTGTAAAAGGAATTTGCATAAATGTTGCTTCATTTTGTATCTTGTCTGCATTTCAGAAGAATTGTTTCTGGAAATATTCTGCAAATTGTTTCTCGAAATTTTCTGCAATTAGGTCTACTTGTTTTTCTTCATCTGCTGAAAAGCCATTTTCACTTTAAATTAGCAACTTGGATTCACGCTTATTTTACTTTGATGTTTTATGAGCGGAAACATTTTTGAGAGTCTTTTGGCGTGTTTTCGATTTCTTCATTTTGACTTTCAACCTCTTTCGTTTCTTTATCTTCTATGCACACTCCTTTAGCGTAAATGATTCCGCGCCGCTTTTGACAGCATTTACACTGATGCATGATCATTTAATCTGTAATTTTTTAGATCTGTTGGAAATTTCAACTGTAAGTACAGTTTCTTTATTCGTAGGTCCAAGAAGCTCCTGCAGAGCGAATTGATTATGGCAAATATGCTCTACCGCCAATTGACAAAGTCTAGGATGTTTTACATGGAATTGAATGCAGCAATCTATGCATCATGTTAACACCGACGACATTCGACACAAACGCCAATCTAGAAGTTGCGGCTATTGAAATAGATTGGTATCGTAGTCTTCGTGGCTAGTTCGCCTCTCACAGGAAACTATCATGCCAGTGTGATAGTGAATGCATAAGTATCGATGTTAGATTTAAGGATAATAGCTTAAGATTTTGCCTGTTGTTGATCGATGATATCACAGCAACATCTTAGTAGAGTTTATTTTAATGCCAATGTTGATAGCGATATATCAACAATTAATATGCAGCTCAGATGTGTGCGTTTTTATCACAATGTTGGTTATTGTCATAAATTGCTTATTTTCATAATACTGACAATTACGACATGCATTGACAACTCATTACAATTCTTAATCCTTTTAGAAAATGCAAAGACCTTTGTAGATACTAATTGTTATATCTTGTCGATTGCTGTGTTGTGTAACATGTAAGTAGCAACCTAGGTAATAGAATAGATAGTGGTTTGACATTGGTGCAAATTGATAGGTACGTTTAAATGTTTCGTGTAGTAACCATTTTCAACAGTGTTCATACTGGGAACTCTTAGATATGTTGCGTTGCAATGCGTGACAATGGTTTGCGAAGTCTGGCTCTTTATAAGAGCGAAAGCACATTTTGTTTATAACTCAACGTGCAGTCTGTCTGGTACGCGATTATTTTCTGGCCAGAAGACTCAGAAGCCCATTCAGCAAGATAGATAATGCATTCTTAAACGTAGTTTGATCTTCATTGGCCTTAAAAGAGAAGTCAACTGCCTTTCAACTTCGTTTATATTAATTCAGACGTAGAATGAATAGCTTCGATATGTCCCAATGCATGATTAGCTTTTGACCAGTTTGGAAACGCAAAGGAAATTGATCCAATTCTTTCCTTTTAAATGCTTGTCAAACATGTCTTATTGTACATTCCTGTCTGCAGTCTGATGCAGCAAGTCCAGAAGTAATTTTTATTAATAAGTCCCAAATGAATCGATTTTATCGACTTGTGCCATTCTTTCGAGCCCTATTATGGTTGAAAAGCGACTGTTTTGAATAATAAATCCCTCACACATTTATAAGAGAAAATATGTATCTCCCTGTGCTTGGTTTGTAATCGTCTGAGTGAAGAAATTTACCGGCGCTTTGAAAAAATCTTGCTGCAAAGACTATGCAACCCTGTGTGTGAGAATTTGCATCAATTTTGGTCTCTTTGAGGCTTTATCTTCATTTTTAAGATAATGCTCCTAATTATCCGTGTTTTATTCCTCTCTAAAATTAGTAATCCACCCAAATACTTTTCCTCCATTCGACCAACACAAATTAAAATGGCTAAGATCAATTTGATACAGATTTTTAGACAAAATGTTACTTTTCGTGCCTGAGATCTTTCAATGAGTACAGTTGCAACTGAATACAATACGTTGCACTTTGAATTGAACCACCTACGTACATTTAGGTATAGCTCATAGAACACAACTTGTTGCACACACTTCACTTTTGAGCAGAAAAAGGGCCAATGAATTTTCAAGATTGTGCTACAGCTCAGTCCGGCAGAGTTGTCATGCAGAATAGATGGCTTGCAATAAGAGTTTCCAAGCAATACCAGATGCAGGTTCCACTTACGCATTAGAAGAAATGCAATAAACATTTGTGTGAAATTATTCCAGCACACCTTGAAAGATTTATTCATGTGAAAGAAATGTGTACGATTTGGATTATAATTTCAATTGGGCTAATCCTCGGTTTTCATTGATGCTTTTAGTTTCAATGATTAATCAACATTTATCAACCGTACAATGAAAATCATTATGCCCAGGCGCTTCCACTTTTCAGATCTCCCGGTTTGTGAAATGCCGGCGTCTGGAATTTTTGTAATCAACTAGTTCTGCGCACACAATGTTGTCTTATTACCAGCAAATCTCATATGACATGTAGTGGGAGACACGCTTTAGTGATTAGTATTTGGCATTGCATTATATCTGATAACACATAATTTTATTTTCGTCAGGGTTGATTGATTAAACAACATTTTTTGTTGATGGACATCAATGCATTCATAAAGTATATACATATTTTTATACGAGGATACCTTTTGATTGTTGATGATTTAGATCTTGTCAGTAGATGAATGTAAATAGTAAGAAATGTACCTTTCTCTACATAGTGTTTTCAATTCTTGTTGTCGTATCGAGAAAATCACCAGCGTTTCTTGCAGAAGCTTCTTTTATAGTAATGAGTATAACCACCTTTGGAGGACAGGACATAGAAACAGCAACCATCTTTTATGTCATGAATTAATTTAAGTCAAGTAATTAATCATTTTCGTTATTGTTTAAGTAACTTATTAAAGTCTCATTGAAGACAATCAGTTAATCATTTTAGACTTGAGACACTGGACAGATCTGATTGCAATTTCTAGTCCCTTTTCAAAGCTTTTGAGGTGACTGTAACCCTTCATGCAGTGAGTCCATTCGTCGAAATATACCAAACAAACTTAGGCATCATTCGACGCAGAATTAGAAGCAGAACATCATAAAAATGTATTCAACTGATTTATTCCAGATTTTAGGTGAAATCAACCACCCTTGTGAAAACATGGAATTAATGTAATTTCTGAAATGTATTCCATGATTTCCAGACCTTTTTAAAAGTCGGACCGGTGGATCTATCAGAAATCGCAGATATATGGTATTGTAGTTTTAACCGTCTCACTTCCAGAGATAACCACAATTACTGGGGAGTTTGAGCATCTTACAAGGAGCAGTCCTGTTTCTCAAAAATTGATGGAATGGACAAGGACATTAAAGTAAATTCACTTGACTTTGCAGCTACATTCATAGCATCCCGTGCTGTCATTTTATTGACATACAGTAAAAACCCGCGTATAAGAATCTATAATTTTGCAAGGCAGCCTTAGTAGGTTCTTATGTTTTGTATATTTAGTGGGAAATGAGGCTCAGGCTCTTAAATTGGTTCTTATTTTATTCAGAGCTTTGAGGAATTTCTTTCCTTCAGATTGAAAATTGAGGCATATTGTTTACTGGCAGTTCATATCACTTGAGTTTATGAGGCATTATTCGCCACAGCATTTTGGAAGAATCAGAAATGTAATCCAAAGAAAAGCCTTCATAAGCTTCTCATCAAATAACATAAAAATTTGCTCTTCTTCCACAAACTTCTGCTGTGAATAAGACCCCATAATCTCTACAAATAAGAACCTATTTCAAATTTCAGCCTGAATGGGTTCTTATACAATGGGAATCTACAATCTTGGCCAAAATATTACGACCATTTGTAGAAATAAACAGCCTCTCTAACGACGTTCTTGTTCAGATTCTATTGTATGGGGATAAAGATCTGTCTAACGAAATCAACAAATATATACTCGAACTGACACTAGATTTCATCCGCAAAACAGGTCGGTTTGATTAAAATGGATCTGAAAAGTTTGTTTCACGCCACTCAGTCACTAAGTC
>REGL01002179.1:10729-21645 GCA_004194395.1 Aurelia aurita complex sp. Pacific
AGTGCTCCTGTCCACGGAATATTGCCACAGCTGAAACATAAGTCTTTAAAATCTTTGAAATAAAATTACAGTGTATTCTTTTGTTCGTTGTTATATCTGTCAACATTCAAAATACAGCATGCAAGCTTCCATGCTTCCTCGAAACGTTCTTCATGCCACTGCTCCTGCCATGTTGTTGTTCCTGTTGCGCCATCTTGAATTGCGAGATAACAATAGAATCGCTCTCTACCAATGAGATTTGGTTCCTCGACCCTGGGAACCTCACGTGACCGTAGACAGGCTTTCCGTCGCTGATGCGCAGACTCTACTGGAGGAGGAACCTCACTTTTCTTCAGGGAATCAGTAGAGTCTGCACGCAGGCTACAGGAGACACGCCTTGGTCAATATGTAATTTGACGCCGAAATCTTTGAGTTCTCCAATTCCTTCAAATATGTTTGCGAACTCGTCAATCAATTGTTCGTGTGTTGGTTTCGGCTGTTCTTCCACTTTGTGAACTTTGACTTGAATGAGGCCTAAGGTAGTAGCTGACTGATAGCTGAGTAAACAACCGTAATGTCCTTACATGAACTTCAGAAACTGTGATTTTGTGGCTTGATTCTAGCGTAGCTTCAAATTTCCCCAAAACTGGTAATTTTGTGGGAGAACCATATGCAAAACTCGAGTGTTGGAACGATGCAGCGGTATTTTCGCAACTTTTTGCATCTTGTTGTATGTTGATTCATCTGATTCATCAATGATGTCGATCGATGCGCCTGTATCAACCATCATAGTTACGGGTACATCGTTCATCTTGATTTTGGCATGTGGAGCTTTTTTTCTTCGGTTTTGGGCTTTAATGTAAACAAATACTCATCTTCGCTACTGCTTTGATCGGCCTGGCTGACAGTACGAACTGCTTGTTGTGTTTTTGGTGCTGCTTCCTGCTTGGGTTTACTTCGACAAACAACGGAAAAAAGAACCTTGATGTTTTAAGAAGAGCAGAACATGCATCGCATTTCGATACAATTCTTCTTGCTATAATGTTTCTGGGTTGCTGTATTTGGGTTGAGGTGCCTTATACCGCGATTACGAATAAGAACACATGGCTAAACAAGAACTGAACTGTAACTCTAAACTCTAAAACTAGAACTGATCTTACTCGATATCAACTGGTAACTCTCTTATCTAAATCACGTGCTTAGATCTTAAATGTCATTGATGCTAGGACATCATACTTGCCATAGTCTTTTGTGGTATAGTATGAATGTCCCATTGAGAAGCCAGGTTTTCAAAGTCATGCTGTTTGGCTTCTTAATATTTTGATGAAGAGTAAGGAAATTGGCTGTGGGGTTTTAAATCAAGGTTTGCTGGTTTTGAAGTGTTTTGTTAAATTCGTTAAATTTATAACATGTTCACGAAATCTGGCAAAAACCGACTGCAGTTATTTATAATTCACTTTGTTAGTGACGTGTTCTTACTTTATCTTCTACTGCTCTACTTATTTGAGAAAAATACTTGCTGTACCGAAGCCTACCAATTCTTCAAGCATATCGGTGCTATTGTCAATGTAGCCTGCGCACAGACTTTACTATTTTGCGGAGGAGGAAAGGAAAAGGCTCAGGCTATTGTCAATGTTAAATGTCAAAAGTGAAACGTCTATGTTAAGTAATGTTGAGGTCTTATCTTTGATTTGCTAGTAACAATGGGTTTGATTGACACCTCAATTCAAAGCGATTATAGTGACTGCAGACAAAGGAAGTTCTCTCAACCAATAATTGAAAACAAACAAAGCCGCAAAAGTTTCCCCGAAACTACTGGGTGTCCCAAAAAAACGCAACAGATTTGATCGGGACTAGCGACAAGAATTTAGGTCCAATAAATCCAAAAACATTTTTCATATAATCCTCGATAGCAAACTTGAAGATAGATACCTTGTTTGTTGATATTGGTGCATGGAGAGTGGGAATATTAATCTTGAAAGTCCAAATTTGCTTCCATCTCCAAACAAGAGGATTCGGGTTTTGGCCATCCTGAAAACGCGCTTGAGGAATCTCCTCAGTCATATTCAAAGTGTAGTAGTGTGAGCATGCTAAAGCACACATGTTTAGGCACTTATTTCAATTGAAATTTGAAAGCTAGAAATTGACAAACATAACGATGCCGAAGGGAAAATTCACAAAGGAATATATTTCTTCAATCATAGTGCACCTGCAAAAGAGCCAAGCACGAATGAGTATTTTCAAGGATCTCATCCATGGATAATTTTCCCTTGGGTATATTTGATTTATTGTTTCGTAATAATTCGAAGAAAGATTACACCAAATGCATTTCATTAAAGTCATGAAGATTGCAAGAATTAATTAATTTTTCACACCAAAACAAACTACTTCGCGGATTTCTTTCTTTTATGAGACGGATNAGTTTCCCGAAACTACTGGGTGTCCCAAAAAAACGCAACAGATTTGATCGGGACTAGCGACAAGAATTTAGGTCCAATAAATCCAAAAACATTTTTCATATAATCCTCGATAGCAAACTTGAAGATAGATACCTTGTTTGTTGATATTGGTGCATGGAGAGTGGGAATATTAATCTTGAAAGTCCAAATTTGCTTCCATCTCCAAACAAGAGGATTCGGGTTTTGGCCATCCTGAAAACGCGCTTGAGGAATCTCCTCAGTCATATTCAAAGTGTAGTAGTGTGAGCATGCTAAAGCACACATGTTTAGGCACTTATTTCAATTGAAATTTGAAAGCTAGAAATTGACAAACATAACGATGCCGAAGGGAAAATTCACAAAGGAATATATTTCTTCAATCATAGTGCACCTGCAAAAGAGCCAAGCACGAATGAGTATTTTCAAGGATCTCATCCATGGATAATTTTCCCTTGGGTATATTTGATTTATTGTTTCGTAATAATTCGAAGAAAGATTACACCAAATGCATTTCATTAAAGTCATGAAGATTGCAAGAATTAATTAATTTTTCACACCAAAACAAACTACTTCGCGGATTTCTTTCTTTTATGAGACGGATGCAATGCTAACTTTTCAAAACTTTCGAAGCATAAAATAGACGTCTTTTCAGGACAAAATTGATGAATTTGATTGAATTTCTATTCAAATATTTTCATCAGAATGTGGCTTTATTCTCCTATTTCAGGTTAATTCAGGAGATTCCCCAAAAAAGCGCGTTTGCAGTTTAGGCTAGTAAAAGCCACAAGCTCTGGTTTGGAGTCTCAGGCAAATTTGAACTTTCAAAATTAATATTCCAACTTGCCTTGCACCAATATCATCAAACAAGGTATCTATCTTCAAGTTAGCTATCGAGGATTATATAAAAAATTACTATGGATTGATCGGACCAAAATTCTTGTCGCTAGTCCCGATCAAATCCGTTGCGTTTTTCTGGGACACCTGGTAGTAGGGCAAACTCTCGCCTTGTGCAAGCGAAAGTTGGTTTTTAAGAGAAGTTATGTGCTTATCATGAAAGAAGAAGGGTAACTCTAAACTTCTGTCTGGTGGATTTTGTTTATTTGATTCGAAGCCGAGCAGGAGGCATTGTAATTCTCGCGTATTTAGGGCTTAAGTGAAACAATTACAAGACAGCTCCTGAATCAAATAAACAAAATCCGCCAGACAGAACTTTAGATTTACCCTTCTTCTTTCGTTATAAGCACATAACTTCTCTTAAAAACCAACTTTCGCTTGCACAAGGAGAGAGTTTGCCCTTCTAGTTTCGGGGAAACTTTGGCGGTTTTGTTCGTGTTGCATTACTGGTTGAGAGAATTTACTTTGTCTCTAGTCGCTAATCGCTTTGAATTTGAATTGAGGTGTCAATCAAACGCAACTATTTCTATTGTATTACAAAATCTGCCCTTGTTTTTGTTAGTGCTGCATAGGATCTTTCATTGTTTAACTTTTTTATTGACAGGTATACAACTGTAGAAAAATTACAACAAAGTTATTTATTTGTACCTCATAAATTCAAGGTATTTATTCTATTTTTAAAGTTGTAACCTCCTCGAACCTAGGAAGGCTTTCCATCCAGGGTGTCCCAAAAAAGTGTCCAACTTTTAAATTTGAGTAATTCAGGAAATATTGGATAAATATGAGCATATAGTGAACGATGAGAAAGAAGAGAGACAAAATCTTCAGAGAGCAGGCATCGACTTGATCTTTTGCGCTATTCATTTTCTATTCAGTTATCTGCTAACTAGTTTCGGCCACCAGGCCATCATCAGAGCAACTGAAGAATTTTATAACTACATCGGCTTTTATAGAGAATAATTCGATTAAATCTATTTAATGTCCTTTTAAGGTAATATTGAATATGATAAATATGATAAATATGAACCATTTAGGTATTGTTTGAGAGCTAAGACAGGGGGCTCTCAAAGCTATGGTAAATTTGTGCATATTTTCCTAACCCTTGCTCTTCTATCGTCTCTCTTTACAGTGATATTTACTGTTGGAAAACCAACTACAATCGCGGACAAAACTCTTGAGACACTTTGCTTTTTGGAGGAAATTTCGAGTTAAGATCCCCCCGTCCCCCCATTGCAATGTTGGAAGCTGATGGAAATGTCAAGATGTGTTCACAACTAGAGGAGCATCGACCTAAATGGTCGGCTAACGTTTTTCATCATATCTGAGCGCGCTGCAAAAACTTCGTTTCAAAAGGAGCTCGGGCCTGGATTTTGCAGGAAAGCGAGTTGAAATTTTTCACTGATGCCATTTCTGAGGTTCTGTCTCGTTGCTTTCGTTTTGTACCGCCTATCCTTGTCCTGAAGTATGTTTTTAAAACACTTACCTGAGAGTATTTTATGTCCTTGTTGTTATCCAAGCCCAATATTTGTTTTCTTCTCGTTGCCTCAGGATTTGGTGTAAAGTACAACCAAAGTTTGTTTACAGGCAACTCCAACCCTCCAAAAGTTATTTTTGAAGAAAAATCTCAGAACTTTGCATTGAATGTAAAAGCCGGGGGTTTTATCTCGGTTGAGGTCAGACTGGCCTACCTGCGCCCCTATTGGTCAGCCTGTGGATTCTGACTTCCCTTACTGACCCCCCCTGTCAACCACACTGTTAGAAGTCATAAGGTTAAAGTCATAATCCTCCTCAAGATAATAGTAAAATTGTAAATCTTTATTTTTTTTTAATTACTGCCTTGTTGATTTCATTTGTGTAAGGTTTCATTCACGAACTAACTTCCCCTGTAGTCAATTTCATCATTTTATCTATCAATATTTTGAAATGTAACCATATATCACTTCATGCTTCTTGCAAACCCCTCCTCCACTTGCTTCATTTTCAAAAATATCCTGTAAACCTCCTTATTCCCTCCCCCGGCACTCCTGCTTAGGTTTGCCGCGACGAGATAAGTTTAACCAGGTAACTGCGAAGGCGTCGTTATGAATTTAGGGTACGTCCAAATTAGACACCATGCCAAAGATTAGGCCGTTCAGACCGGCTTGCATTTGAACTGAAAATTTACCAAGACAAACGAAAAGCTAGTCGTTACATTTAAGTTTAGCTTTCAGAAAGAGTTAATGAACATTTTTATCGTGATTTGCCCAGTCATAGGGCGTTTCCTTATTTTTAGATCAATTTTGTTGGGAAACCTGACCATTTAGGGCGAAGCCTCTCTATGTGCCTTTAATAAAATCAGCATTGCAATGGGGGAGGGGGCCTTTAGCAGTGACAGACAGGTAGTAGTTTAAATGCAGAAAAGGCATCTTTCAACACAACATTCCTTTGTCTCAACGAAATTTTTGGCCGGGTTTGTAACCCTTTTCTTAATGGAATTGAAGATTTCAAGTTTCTTTCTTATAACAAGAATTACTCTAACTCCTAGAAATTTCAGGTATCTTTAATTTTGTCGTTTTTGTTCTTTGTTTTGTGTATTGAAAATTAATTTGAATTGTAAGGGCCATCCATAGTGAAGACCCGGTGACGTTATGTCTTTTTTCACTATGGATGGTACAGTGTAATGTAAGTATAAATATTGTAGTTTTTAGTCTTGATAGAAAAAAAAGAAAAAAGAAATTTCATCGCTTCCACTGGTAAGGGGTATGTTACTCCAGATAACAAAGCAATGCATAAGGTCAAAATGGACCTTGAGATGTACAGAGCTGGAGAAAAGAGGATCATTGTCTGATTTTGAAAGAATAATTAACCGGATGTGCAACTGCGACCAAAGATACTGCCTAACCGTCCGAGATGCATTCAGTTTTAAAATGGAAAATTTGCATAGTGGACCGAACACTTGACAAAGTTGGTATGTTCACCACCAACAGGGTAGGAAAACTGTTCTTTTCATAGCCAAGTGTTAGGTGCCCCCCCCCCATTTAGCAATATCTAAGATATGAAAAATTTTGCAAGTTAGAAAATGACATTCTCAGGCTTCTAAAAATATTTAAATTTTTTTTCTGGACTATGTAGACAACTCTATTTAGAAATTAGAATATCCTTAAAGAACAATAGAGCAAAGAGTGACAGGCACTTAGGGTTTGACGTCAATTTTAAGGAACCNCGAGATGCATTCAGTTTAAAATGGAAAATTTGCATAGTGGACCGAACACTTGACAAAGTTGGTATGTTCACCACCAACAGGGTAGGAAAACTGTTCTTTTCATAGCCAAGTGTTAGGTGCCCCCCCCCCATTTAGCAATATCTAAGATATGAAAAATTTTGCAAGTTAGAAAATGACATTCTCAGGCTTCTAAAAATATTTAAATTTTTTTTCTGGACTATGTAGACAACTCTATTTAGAAATTAGAATATCCTTAAAGAACAATAGAGCAAAGAGTGACAGGCACTTAGGGTTTGACGTCAATTTTAAGGAACCCTCTGGTTTCTTAAGAATTGCCAAATTTAAATAGCAATAGACTCAACATTAACATTCAATTATATGTTTCAGCTTTCAAACAATGTCCAAATGGTTGATATACATCAACTAGTCTTGGATATATTCCATTTTTAAAATCGGACACCTTTTAGGACACCCTGTATATTTACAAGCATCGTACTTTTTGTCAAAAACTTATTTTGTGATTTCATATGAGAGTTCACTTCCGTCATGAAGAGCTTTATCAAGAACGTAACTTACCAGTTTGGGGTGCTCGGTGCGGTTCAGAAAATTCTTCAATCCTCGTAGCTTTGCATGCTCAAATTCCCACAAATCCACAGCAGTTTCAAAACTTTGTAATACCTCGTGATTTAGTTTGGTCCTGGACACAAATTCAGAAAAAGAAACTTCAATGACAAGTAATACCGGGTGAGACACAAAATTGTACGCTGTTTTGAAAGGTTGCTGATTTCTTAATATCACCGCAATATTGACAAATGTCTTGTTTCATAACCTATATGTTCACTTGCATTTTGAAAGTTATGTGATTTATATCGTCCTCTCCGTTTTGATGTCATCATGGATTTTCTTGGACTTGCTACAAGTCTCTCTCGTGGAAAAAGCGAGAGGAGGAAAATTTTCGTCCTCTCATTTTTTCCGCGAGAAAGACTTGTAGTAAGTCCAGGATTTTCTTGAGAAAATCCTGCAAGAAACCCACAAAAACAAAGACATTGTTTTTTATGTCCATATAAAACATTAGAATACAGGTTGCATTCTATTATACTTTGTAAATACTAAGCAACACTACTGGGACGATGCTATGAGGGGCAAAAGACAGTGATTACCAAATGCAGTGAAACAAGCAAGCACACTTCCTATCTTTAAAAACCTGATTAGATGTTGGAAGGGCGAGAACTGCAACTGTAGGCCATGCAAAACATACATTCCGCAGGTTGGGTATCTAACATGATATTCATAGTTATGTTATTATGTTCAATGCTAATTTCATTTTTATATGTTTGCTAAATAGTAGGCCTAAATTAGCAGTAATTTTGCTATCTCGTGTATTTTAAGCCTACTTTAAAGAAAGAAATAATTATAAAGAAAATAATAATAATAGCCATTACATAAAGACATGCAACTAGGCTAGCAACTACAAAATGCTACACATACATATAATCAATATTACAATGAATGCAGATACTTAAAATAGAAAGTTACAGGTACATTACTTAACTGCAAAAACAAAGCGAATAAGTAGGGTAGGCATAAGATTTAGGGATATTTAATGAACAGGATCATTCTGCGAATCGTTCCGTTCTTAAAATATACAGGATAGTAGATTTTAAAAAAAATCATTTACTTCAAATGGCAACTTTTTGTTGCCGTATAAACGAATCTGTAAAAGGACAGGATTTGGAACGTCAATGAATTCTAACGAGCACAGCACCATAAGGACACCAACGAGGAGGTCATGCTTTGTTCTTCAAAAGACTAGCACAACAGTACATAGTATTCCGTATCTTCAGGACCGTCGTTGATTGGACACATCGGGTTGATTGCGAAAAGCATAATTAGGCTGATTCAGTTGTGGAATAGGATCGCTTGTATAACCAGGGATTAGGTTGTAAATGATTTTGTAGATCAAAAGTCTATCTTCTTGAGTACTGGGATTCCTACCATGGCTCATGATACAGCTTTTCACGAGACATCACTCTCCATGTACCTGTTACTGCTAATGTTGCAGAATATTGCACCGATTCGAGTTTTTGCATCAGGATATTACCACGGCTATTTAGACTGACCCCCTTGCACGGATTGTGGTAAATCACGTCACCATGGTCAATGTGGGGTCTAACATAAAGTTTGTGAATTACATTCAAGGTCTCCCTAGGAAGAAATTTAGAAAGAAACTTCAACATTCCTTTCTCGATTTGACAATAGCTGCGTTTATATAACTTGAAAAAGAAAGCCTTGAATCGAGTGTAAGATGTTCATGGTCATCCACTTTCATTACTTGCATATAGTTGTAAAATATCGCGGGATTATAAATTTTGTCTCTCTTTGTTGAGAAAATTATCTCTACAGCTTGCTCTCTAGGATCAGGGTTGAAGGACATTCTCTACCTATGTGCCCATGCGCATAACTTTATCCGATTCAGGTCATGGTTCATATCATCAGCTGTTAGTTCAAGATCCTTTACCATGATGAAAAGAGCTTCGGCAGAAAATTTCAGCAACAGTTTGCTCAAACAAGGAGAAAATGATTGCTTTTTACAAGTTCTTTTAAAAGAGAAAACCTATTTCATTTTCTATACTATTGATAATAATCCCTGTTAAGAATGCAAGGTTACAGGCCTTGGGCACATCAACGTGGCAAGAAGTCTTAAAAATTCTTGAGAATTTTCAAGAATTCTTCACACATGATGAAAATTCTTGAGAGGTACATGGAAGAATGTCATATTTTCAGAGAAGAATTCTTCAGAAATTATAAATTTTCTCAAGAATCTTTAAGAATTCTTGGGGAAGGAACAGTGTTAGTGTATGCAAGGCATGTACTATAGTTGAATATTTGCAACCCAAAATGAATATCTTTAACTTGCAATAAATGGGACTTTCTCACTTCTGTAGACCTTTGACACTTTCCATAGTTGCTCCAAGGGCTTTGAAAATCGCCAACAGTACAGTGTGCACCTTGCATAGGATTTGTTTTCAATTTTATATTCAGAATATTTTATTGCCTGAAATTCTTATGCTGCTACTCTAATATTACTTAGCACACCTTCACAGTACACGCTTCAGTATATGTTTGGTCTCAGTACCAAAGAAGTTTTAATTCTTTAGAATTCTTGTTTGAAATGCTCACAGTCATACATACCTCGAAAGAATATTAAATATTCTTTATGAATTCCTGCAGTACTAATGTACACAAGGCTGAAGAGTACAAATAATTCTAGAAATCTAATTCACCACAAATTTTTTTTCATTCCAAAGTACTGCACAAAAATTTCAGAATGCTTAGACCATAAAACTATTTCGTCATGAAAAGATGAGCATTTTCAGTTCAGACCATTATGTTGATATGTATTTGTGTATTCTCCCATTCATGATGTGAGAAATTTTTAGCAAATTTAGACAAAGATTGAATAGATCAACAGTGTATACAGTTTTGCATTTTGATTTGATAATGTTTCATGACTGAGTTTACAAAGTAGTGAGAAATCGTGGTCAGCAGAGGCATTAAGTATCTTGCTTGACATTAGGTGACTTTGCAGAAAGTGTTTTCCCCGTTTGGCAGGCTCCTAGAAAAGAAAACCTTTTGCAGCTCTGCTTTATAGCTATGACTTGAATACGATTCAGCATGTTTGTCTTCTTGGGAAAATAAATATATCATCACTTTGAGCATTACAAATTTACTCAGAGGCAAAGGCGAACATCCTCCCAAGGGATGTTTATTATGTATTATTCATAATTATTTGTATTGTAATTATTTCAAACATGTAATCTTAGTTGTCGTAGGGCAGGAAAACCAATGAGACTTGATAGTCGTTTTCACCCATTTGTTTTTATTGTTTTGGAAGGGGCTTTCTCCAGATAATCTTCTCTGGCTTTTGACATGAATGGCTGATTTAAGCCAGGAAAGTTTCAAGATCTAGTTCAAGATGTAGGTTATTAAACAAGACGTTTTCGAAATTATTGGTTTGATATTTGACAAACGGTAGGCTTTAAAACACATACCCCTCGTGCACCCAGTCGGTACAATCAAATTGAGTCACCCGGTATACTCAAATTTGTGTGATCTTTCAACGATTTTCACCCATGAACGATATTTGTTATTGGACCGTTGACACTACATTTTTGTTGCACGGCAAGTTTATAAAGAATCATTTATATCTTTTATGTAAGGATTGCTACTTGGTGAGCATTCTGAATGAACTGGCGGGAAATGCATTTATGGTATTCTGTGGAACATGCAACAATGTACAAAGGTTTGTTTTATTGCATCCAAATTCGCATAGTGGCACTAGTCTGCAGATGATTTCCAAAGAGTGCAAATAGTTAAGGTTACTGTATCCCAGTTCAGTGACC
>REGL01002179.1:27448-48149 GCA_004194395.1 Aurelia aurita complex sp. Pacific
AAAACAGACATGGATCAGACAAATGAATAAAGACCTGAAACCAATAAATAAAACAGTGGATGAACTAACTGAGAACGATTATGAGCGAAAGGAATGGAAGAAAACAGTGGCAAGGCTAATGTCCTGAATTAAGACGGAAGAGCCAGTAAGAAGAAGAAGAAGCATTGACAAAATTTGCTTTTTTAGAATGTTTGTATCCAAAAAACATTAATTGAAAACATGATCGATGAGAGACTGAATCATTTTTAAACTTTGTTCAACAGAATTCCTCAAAGTATCCATACGATTGAAAGTTAGATAATCGAAAATCTTTTCAAGTTGCATTTTGATTGCTTTGAAATAAACGAGAAACAAAAGAAACGATAGCCCATGCTAACTTTATTACAACTGCTATTTAGAGGCCTCTGGTTTCAGCTTATGCACAAACTTGGCCTTCAAAAGCTTGTAGATCAGAGAATATTTAGCAAATTTGCATGATTCTGGTGTCTAAGATTAATCAAAGATCTCCAGCATTGGGATATCATCATGGAGCCCCTTCATTATATCATTATTTTTCATATTTAATCAAACGTCGAACACTTTGGGACACTCAAAAAATTTTTATTTTCAGTTTATGGTATAGATGAGATCTCAACTTAGATTTTGCGACCTTGCATGTCCAAATTGGGTTTGTATTTGCAGAGTAATTCACTTGAACAGGCAAAAATTCTTAGGCAGCCTAAGACAGATGGTTATTTGATTATGCAGTTACTATCTATTTTTAATTTATAAAAGCTTTTGGGGCAGCTAAGCAATGCATTATTTTTGGAAGTTTTTTGAGCTATGAAAGTGCAATTTACTGTTCACTATTCAAAAGCCCAATATGACTGAACAATCACAACTGCGACTAAACTTGGGCCAGAAAGATCGTTTAGTTCTAGAAGACACTACTCAATACCGTTCAAGTTCCTTCAGCTCTTGAACTGTTAAAATGTAAATGCATCTTTTATTCTAATATTTTCTCTAATTTGTATGATAGTGTGATTGATCAGGAGATTTTGAGAATACAAATTTTAATGGTTGAGCTGACTCAAAATTTTCTTCAAATTACGCATTGATTGTGGTAGCATAATTCAATAACCATCTGTCTCAGGCTACTTCAAAAATTTTTCTTGTTTAGGTGAATTACTCTGGGAATGCAAATCCGATTTGACCATGCGAGGTTGCAAAATCTAAGTTGAGATGTCATCTATACCATAAACTGAAAATAACAATTTTTGAATACAAGGCTCCTTCACAGGAACTATTCAAATGCCTATACTTTTTTGGGACACCCTGTAGATGCTACTTCTCGAGTTGTAAACGACTCCTTAAAAATTCTCAGTTTGGAAACACTCTAAGATGCAACAGTAATGGTAAAGATGGCAAATATGTATATTTCATCATATTCAGTGTGTGATGGACTCAGAGTTTTCTATTGAACATCTTTGCATATTTGATGATGAAATATTTCTCATGATTGAAATACTTCAACCGTACATTACTAATGATAGAGATAATTACGCTAAAGTTATCGCCAGACATGGTAGATTCTTTTCGGCATATTTAGCCTTTGGCGTTACCGTCTGTTGTGTACTTCTATCATGGCATTGTCACATTTTGTGCTTCTTTCGGAGCCATTGCATTAGCTGGACAAATTTTCAGTTTAATTGAATTTCTGTGAAGAGTAGTCACCAACTTCATCAAAATTTGAAGTAACGACTTGCGAAAATCCAACGTGTACAACTTTCTTTCATTTCAAAGATCTATTGAGAGTCAATACAAAAGAATATGTTGTAATCCGAATCTCTTCTGATTAATCTTCTGTCAGGATCTGGCAAATGTTATCCTTTCATCTTTTTCTTGCTCGTGCTCTATCGTGTCAATATTTTGTGGACAAAATGTGTTACCTTTTCAAACGCCAATGGACATGGAGCCTTATTTCATCTATGCTATTCAAGATTATGTTTAGAAATTGTTATTTTCCACCCAAATTTCCTATTTAAGGTATCATCGAAATTTCAAATGTTCTACAGAAGTTTTTAAATGCCACCGAAATGGAGTCCACAGAGATATTTAACACGGATTTTTTCGCGATCAATGTGCATAGTAACTTCCAACAGGAAAAGCATAGGAGAACAGTATTTCGTAAAGATAAAGTGACTTTTTGCGGATTGATCTTGAATGTTTTGCAAATCACAATCTGTTGTCATGCTTTTGGTACTGAAGAAATATACAGGACGACATCCTGATTGATAAGCTACAACTCTATGGAGTTGCAGGCAAGGAGCTACGCTGGTTTCAATCATACCTTTCTAACAGGAAGCAGTGCTTTAAGGTAAATGGGAAATTTTCCAACCTGGGAGAAGTAACTTGTGGAGTTCCGCAGGGATCATGCTTGGGTCCTCTACTTTTCATCATTTATATAAATGATCTACTATTTATAAAGCACTAGTTTACCATTCTCCTCAAATAGCATTTCCACAATAAATGAACTGGTTGATAAGGATCTTGGGTGTCAAAGCAAATGGCTTGCAGGAAATAAATTGTCATTTAACGTTGCAAAACAAATAGCATTGTGATTGGAAGAAGGAAAAAGGTTGAGGATATTCAACAAACATCAGCAATAAAACCTTCACTTATTATTCGAGATGAGAACATTACGATGATAGAGCATACCAAATACTTAGGGGGTATGTGTGGACCAATATCTGAGCTGGGATGTTCATATAGCTGAAATGGTAAAAAGATATCAAGGGCATTAGTTATGGTTATGATGCGCCATGCAAAACAGTCTTTCCTTTTAAGTATATGGCAGACCACGTACAAACGTATGGTTGAGCATATTTCCTATTCTGTTGCCCTGTCGGGGGTGTTTGTGACACCACAGTACTAAACATACTTCAGACGCTCCAAAATCGTGTAGCTAGAATCGTGACAAATAGCCCCTACAGAATTTCTGCACAACCCAAGTTGTGCACAACCTATCATCATGCAGTTGGTATGACCAACGGTCAACGATCGCATAGAAACAGAAACAATGAAAATGGTCTTTAGGTCCATAAACCACAAAGCGCCTGAATATTTTACAGGGCTGGTCCAAAGGTTATCTGAAACAAGCGCTAGACAGCTTCATAATACAACCATTGACCTTTGTGTTCTGTTTGCATCTGGCTAAAAAATGTTTCTCGTATGGAGGGGCAAATCGTTGTAACTGTCTAGACAAAAGAAAGTAAGATGGTCAATGCCAATACTTTTACCCATTTCAAATCATCACTAGGGTACAAAAGTATTAGGACGATTCATTCAAAATGGCGTCGGAAATTTCCTGACACCCATTGGCCTCGTAAAAACAGAAACAGTTTTCTCTCCAACCCAGACCTCGAATCAAGTTGGTTTGGTGGGAAGATATTCTTCATTTCTTTTTCTGTTTGTCAGAATCAGAAGTTGCAAAACCCATAATCGTAAACCGCGTTACCCAAGAAATTGATTTTTCATGATGATGGAGAAACTGTTGAAGAAACTAATTGTGCAAAATTCAACGTGAATTCCTATTCCGATTGCAAGTTGCAATGATTTGAATTTCTTTATTTTTATCGGTCGCTTTGAATGCAGCCCCAAATTTCCAAAAAGCTAAGGTATTTTAAAGAATTAAAGTGTTTTAAGTAGCATGGCAGAACTGTAAATCAATGGCCAAAAGAATGATAAAAAATAAGAACTTGGCCACCAAAATCAAAATCCGTCGCTACCGAGGAGCCGTTTTTCACAAAGACACATTTTTTCCCATGCTGACTTGAGATGATTGCATTTTCAGTCAAAAAGACTTGGTGCTCTGAATAAATTCAAATCGAAAGAGAGGTCAATACTGATTGCGACAGATGTAGCAAGCAGAGGCCTGGACATCCCTCATGTGGACATTGTCATCAACTTCGATATACCTACTCATTCAAAGGTTAGTAGTTTCTTCAAGATATGACAGTTCTTAATAATGATGTATCGAAGTTGACTTGACCTGTCTCTTCCATCTTATAGCAAAATGTTCATGTAGTGAGTAGAATAAAGTGCAAGATATTTCCAACTGAATGAAAGCATGCCTGATACATGGTCACAAAAAGATCTCATCATAAAAGAATGAAAGTTTTTGAAAAACATTGAAATCATTAAGATTATGTTAATCGTGAAAATCTATTTACGTGCCAAGGACTAAATTGATATTGGACATATTGTAAAGTTTTGAATTGGCTTTGAATTTTTTGGAACTTGTGGCTTTACGAGCTACTTCATTTTGAAGGTATGATCTGAAATCGCAAGAAATGATTCGCAAATTGCATCTTATCTGGCACCATCACTTATCTGGGTTAATTTTGTCTTTGAGAGGTCTTACATCATGAAGAAATCGAACGTTTATATGCAATTGCAAAACGTAGCTTTTTTGGTAAACGCAAAGACGGTATAGTTTGTAAAATACTATTCCAGAAAATATGTGCTTTCATGGTCTTATTTCGTTGTCTATCTCCCAAAAGAATAATGAAAAGCGACTATCTGCTAAATTTATTTCTAGTTTTTGACACCAATAGATAGATGGAAAGAAATTAAAGACCGGTTGAAATTATGTTTGTTGGCGTTTTGTGTCAAGGAAATATGTACGTCTTATTGCAATTTTTGTAGCTAAGAGACTGGAAACAAATATTGGTTAGCACACAGAGTGAAGTTTCATCATCCTCAGCATCATCATTAATTTATTTTACGTTGGCTAAATTAA
Organism: Aurelia aurita complex sp. Pacific; assembly: GCA_004194395.1. Taxonomy (NCBI): domain Eukaryota; kingdom Metazoa; phylum Cnidaria; class Scyphozoa; order Semaeostomeae; family Ulmaridae; genus Aurelia; species Aurelia aurita complex sp. Pacific. Next base: position 32,229 of record REGL01002179.1, read on the forward strand.
AGAAAAATAGCTACGAAACAGCTATTTTAAGCCTTCTTTACACTTTACGAAATTTAGAATTTCTTAGAATCAATCGATTAAAAATGGAAAATGTGTATTTACAGGATAAAAGCAGTCAGACCCTCTCAAAGAGGTCCAGAGTGACCCACATCCCCCCAGAAAGACGGCAGACACGATGCGAGAGAGAACCCCTAACGCAAGCACTAAACCGCGCCCGCGGCGGAGAAACTGCGCACGAAAATGCCATGCCCAGCACCAACCAAAGGAGACAGAGAACCAGAAAGGCCCGCAACACGAGAAATTTCCATGCTGGAAGCCACTCTAGTCACTTAATGGAACGTTTGAACCCCTGTAAAATATAAGAAAGGAGGAGACAGATTATTCCAGAGCAGAAGACTTCCAGGACTGAAGAGCTCAGTCCGAAACACTGCGAGATCTTAAGATGAATACACTGAAGATGAATACAGAATAAGAATGGTAGTTAAGGAAGTCCTGGAAGGGTTGCTTTCAGAAGCTTGTGGTTGATGTTTAGTCGAATGTACTTTTGTTTTAGGATTACATACATCGTGTGGGAAGAACAGCACGTGCAGGCAGGTCGGGTCGGTCAATCACATTCGTTACGCAGTAAGTCATTGTCGCTTCTCCTTTTTGCTTTTTCTTTTATTTAGCATGCAAAGCCCTTGAAGCCGTCCACCAATGAGAACGTTAAAATTTTCCCCATCAATTAGCAAACATAGCTTGGATTTTATTAGTTTCCATGTCGTCTACTAGGGCTTTGAAGCAGATGTATGATAGGCCATTATTGACACAAAGTGATTGGTGATCACAGACCAAAGGAAATCTCTCAAGCAACAAATCAAAACAAACGTGTCTGTATAGGATATCCTGTAACCAGTGTGGCCAACTGTGTCGTTATGCACACTAAAAGGTATTGTCAGGTGAAATAACGAGTATCCACCGAAGGAAGAAGGATAGATCTAACCACCTGCCTCGGGAATGTTATTTATCTAATTCAGAAATCTATTGTTAGGCAATAAAATTCTCGTATATTTTGATTGTAAATACAACACTTAATGCTCAGCTTCTGAACTAAATACTTAAAATGTGGGAGGTAGATGTTTCTATCGATCCTTCTCCTTTCAATGTATACTCATGATTTCTCTTAAAAATCCCGTTTTAAATACACAACAATTCAGTTAGCAGTATTGGTTTCAGGGAATGTTTTTTGGCTTTGTTTGTTTTTATTTTGTTTTCTTGATTTCTACCCAGAATCCGAAGGCAGTTCTTAGGATATTTAGATTCTAAGCTTGTCAAAGCAGTGTCCTGATCTTTCCTTTCGATGTTACCACTGCTTGTGATTCCTTTAGCCTGGAACTACAGATAAGTTGCGACTCTCCTCGCTCAAGGTAGCAGGTTTTACTAGGGAGCGACTCAAACCACCAACCTTCACATTGGTAGTCATGCGCGGTACCACTGAGCCGTCCCTGGTAATTGTTTTGATTTTCTGCTTGAGAGAATTTCCTTTGTCTACTTTCACTAATCACTTTGAAATAGTATGTCAATCAAAAGCAATTGATGCAATTTTTACAAATCTGCCCTTATTTCAATGTATAATTCATTTTTGTGTAAAAATTGTCCTCTCTGATGATGAAAAGACTTGTTCTGCATCATCCTTCAGGATGTGATTAGATGATTTTAGTTTTCTATCTTCCATATTTTGCAATTTCTATCTCAATTGTTCCATTCGGGATCATTGTTCTCTGATCAAGGAATCTTGAATTGTTTTAAACTTTCAATACGACTGTGCTTTTTACATCAAATATTTTCGTAAGGTATGACGTCGAACTCTACCAAAGGATAGAACAACTGATTGGAAAGAAGTTACCATTATACCCCGTCGTAGAGGAAGAGGTTATGCTGCTTGTGGAGCGCGTAACTGAAGCTCAGAGATATGCTAAAGTTGTAAGTTGTCGTCAGTTTCTTTACTTTGCACAGTATAGGGCTCAAATCTTTCAATTCTTTAAAAAGGTGGGTGTAAAATTCTATGAAATTGTTCTTTGAATTGAATGGCTTGAAGGAACTTATGGTATTTTGCTTTAAATCTACTGTGGAAATTTTTCATATCTAGATTTTTTTCCAAATGACTGCAATTTAATTATTTTTGAAAAGATTCATGGAAAATTTCGAAAATATTAAAAAATCATCGTAAATCCTAAACCAATAGAGGAAAAATTATACAACCTTCAAGAATGCCATGGTTTATGAAGGTCTACAATATTGTGGCAAGCAGAAATATGTAGCTTTTCTGATTTAGGATTTAGAAATTTGATGACATCATAGCCTCAAATTTGATAATTGCCGCCATTTTGAAACTAATCAAACTATCAATAACTTTCCATGGCAGATTTACAGCAAAAAACCCTAAGTTCCTTCCAAGCCATTTGTTTCAAAGAAAACTGTAATAGAATTTTACGCCGACCTTTTTAAAGATTTGAGCCCTATGTTACTTTGCACCTGTGTTTTGCATTATTTATTTTCGGTATATCATCTGGTCGAAGGACCTACAAGGAGTCCGTTATCGAAGCCGACCAGAAGACCCCTACTGGCAACTCATCCCAAGAGCTTTGAGCTATTCTCCGATTGGAGGGCATGCAGAATATATAAGGATGAGTGGAGGGCTCGAAATTGCAACCCTCCTCACAGAAAGTGAGAGTGCTAACCACTTTGCCAACCTGCCGCATAAATTTTTGCTCTAGTCTGTAAAGAATGTCATTTTTATTCAGTATTGGTAGGCATAGTCAAAGTCAGTCATCAGATTATTAAGGTTCTACATAATTACAATTGCGTTAAGTTCTTTGTTCTCAGTTTTGAAGCGGAGATCAGAAGTTTCGTTCCCTAGAAGTTATTGGAATTGTTTTCAAGCTGTTTGAAAATCTATCTTTATGATCTGAAAGCTGGCTTCGTGTTGATTCCAAAAATTGTTTTATGTTCCATCCTGGGAGGTTTAGGCCTAAACTATCGAATCTGTACATCATCTTTACACAATCGTGGACAATCCTGACAGTTAAGTTGGCAAGTTTACTTTATCACGTTTTGGGATTGTATTCTGCACTACGGCGTCTAGTTCAGAGGTAAATTTTTAGTAATGAACACTTAAAGGCCTTATGAAGCCAAATTTTCGACATTGATTTTTTTCGATTTTCGAAATATTCAAACTTTACTGATTTCATTGATACCAAATTTTACTCAACATCATTGCGGTTAGGGTGTGAAATTCCGTTTTGAAAATTGCTACTCAGCGCGACATTTGACCTTCGCGCGTGACGTCACAATTATGACCACAAACACAACGCACAAGTTTTGTCACGTAAACCCCAATGCGGAGCTCGCGAGAAGATCAAAGACCGTTCAAGGTTTCTTCAAAATAATCTAAGATACTGATGCATTAGAGCTTCACGAAGTCCCCGTACAAGTGAAGCCTTGCTGGAAGTCTGGAAAAATAGGAAATATCTGGGAGTTCCAGCCTTCCCAACCTTCTAGGGCTAGAATAAGCTAAACAGGCGGGAACAGTCGCGGGAACAGTGAGCCGGACTCGACGCTGGTGCCTGTTCTGCGAGCCTAGTGGCTGGAAATTTTCCTGACTAGCCACGAAAGCCTGGACTTCGATTCCAGGCTAGTGTGGAAAGTGAAGTGTAATGCAATTACTCAGCGATAGCCGCGATACCAGAGGCTTGAAAAAGGCCGAGAGAAGGCTGGAAATAGAGTTCAGGGTCCAAGTTTACCTGAATTAGCCTGAAAGAACAAAGATCGTTCGAGGTTTCTTGAAAATAATTTTAGAGACTGATGTATCAGCGCTTCACGAAGTCCCCGTACAAGTGAAGCCTAGCTGAAAGCCTGGAAAAACAAGAATTGTCTGGAAGGTCAAGCCTTCCCTGTAACATCCCAGTAACTGGAACCAAGCTTTAGGAATGCTTGTACTAAAGTTATTGTTGATTTTATCGTAGATTGAGTCATTGTAATATTCTCACGGGAGTGTTTAATGGTGTGAGCTCCTTTTATTACGGAGAGTGAAAGAAATATCTTTCTGTTTTACATAAGAAAAGAGTTTTCCCAATGCGCAAAAACATTTATTTTGTTGGCTGGATTTCAAATGTGGTGCGAGCCACCAGAAAGTTTGACTTGGTGTTTATCTTGCATGGCTCTTTCATTAAAGTTCTCAGTTATTACTACGATCGTCTCTGCTCTGCGATTCCTGGTCGTTGCTTGGAGAAAGGTCAAGAAATTAGGACACTGAATGCAAAATGATAACGAATTACAAGGGATATATACTCTAGTCAAACATAGGCCTAATTTATGACCCTGAAGTGGGCAGAGGCAATGAAAGACATCGAGGCATAATTACAAAACAAGAGAGAGGGTCATTCGGTAAGTCTGATATGTAAACAAAAAGCTATGTAGTGTCTTGAAAACATTCAGTTGCTTGGCTTTAACAAATTTTCTATTTGAAAGCAAGAACGCATGGCGGGGAAGCTTTCGATAGCAACCAGGTCCCTTCAAAGAAACAACTACAGTGGATCGTAGGGTAGTAACTTCATTGAGCGCTTCAGCGTTAACCGAGGACAGGATTCGGCCCTGAAATTTCTGATTCATCCAAGAGGAGTGAAGCAAGCACTTATAAAGGTATCGTTACTCCAAAACATCGTCATAGAAGAGTTTGATTTAGACGACCAGGCAATTTGATGTAGGAACCAATTGAACTTCATTAGGCCGCACTGTAGAGCATCACAACATCGCCCTTAATGACGGTGACGCTACGGGTTTTTCACCCTGATTCCAAGCTCCTTGATTTCATGGATATCATGGTAAAAATACCAGCCTTTTCTTCAAGAACTCCCAAGATTTTCAAAGCTTTTTTCATACGGGTCCCTCCCTTTCTCGTTGATGCAATCGCCATGCTCGTACTGTGTGTTCAATGCACGCAGTTTCGCGCGTCATAATTGTGACGTCACATTGGCCAAGTCAATGTCGCGCTAAACTTGCAAAACTACTCAACTTTGACACACAATTTTCAGTACTTAAACTGATAATTTCGATTTGAAACTTTCACAAAATGTTTATAACATTATAAGTTATTTGAAAAGATTGAAAAATCAATATCGAAAATTTGGCTGCATAAGGCCTTTAAGGCAAAATCTTGTTCCATGTTAAACCCTGAAGGATTTGGTGATCTTGTTGTTGTATATTCACTCAGAGCCGAGCCCCATTGGGTGATAGAGCTATCAACTGATCAACATATTAAATACGTAAGGAATTATGATCGCGTAACATCACATCGTGATCCAAGTTCTTTGTAGTACCTCATTTTTTTCATTTTTACATATTAAAATATGTTTACAGGTTAACAAGTTTCATATAATATGTTTTTTCAAACCGACCTGTTTAAACTAGAATTAAAGGAAAGCACTAAACTAAGAACAAAAGACATTAACGTGCCTAATTTACAATATAATGCAAATTCTATGAAAAAGAATGTAAAAATGAAATTTAAGCTACACTGCCTTCTATAGTTGTTCTTTGAAGATTCTCAAGGTTGGTGCCAATTTTGTCTCTCTCTTTCTTCCCTCGGAGCCGAGCCCCATTGCGCCATACCTAAAGAATTGTGATCCAAGTTATTTGTAGTAGATAACTGCGGTTAGTAAAAAGCATTCCGTGTTTGCAGAACTGTACCATCGTTGATTAGCCAAAAATATGAACACATATACTTTGTTTTCATTGCGGAAAAGCTAACCCAGATGAGATAAATTCTTCTCTTAGATACCCTTCTGAAGTTACAGGCGAGTTTCCCTTGAAAAATCCTGAAAAAGTACTTAGTGTCAGATCGAAGAAAATGTCATCCTTCGTCGATGGGCACATTATCCAACAATGCCTTCATACACGGACTGCCATCCTGTGAGCTGAAAAATTGCAGAAAGTCCTAAATTCAAAATACTGCTGCAAGGATCCTTGTGGGTGTAAGCAGACAACGTTACATAACACCAGTCTTAAAGAACTTCGTTGGTTGCCAGTTGCATGCAGAGCTCAGTATAAGATATTACTATTGACCTTAAAATGTCTAAAGAAGTTAGTTCTAAAATACTTAGTTGATTTCTTAAAGAAATTCACAGCTCCTCGTGCAACAAGATCTGCCAGTGATGATCCTTGCGTTCCTGTGGCAATCAAAGCGATAATGATTTCATTCAAAGTCAGGCAGCTGGATCTAAATGCTTTGAAATGAAACAATGTTAAAATCTTAAACAATACAATCATGATCGTTTTGATTGCCAAAGGAATGCAAGGGATATCAGTCTTAAGATAAAGAAAGAAGAACCAAACTGGTAACAGCTGGGGACCGATCATTTCGTCATGTTGCTCTATAGAAAGGATGTAGCTCCAAATACTTTGTTGATTTCTTAGATAAATGCACAGCTCCTCATACAACAAGATCAGCCAGTGGTTATATCAGTCTTGAGATAAAGAGAACCAAACTGGTAACAGCTGGGGACCGATCATTTCGTCATGTTGCTCTATAGAAAGGATGTAGCTCCAAATACTTTGTTGATTTCTTAAATAAATGCACAGCTCCTCATACAACAAGATCAGCCAGTGGTTATATCAGTCTTGAGATAAAGAGAACCAAACTGGTAACAGCTGGGGACCGATCATTTCGTCATGTTGCTCCAAATAAAGAATGTAGCTCCAAATACTTTGTTGATTTCTTAAATAAATGCACAGCTCCTCATACAACAAGATCAGCCAGTGGTTATATCAGTCTTGAGATAAAGAGAACCAAACTGGTAACAGCTGGGGACCGATCATTTCGTCATGTTGCTCCAAATAAAGAATGTAGCTCCAAATACTTTGTTGATTTCTTAAATAAATGCACAGCTCCTCATACAACAAGATCAGCCAGTGGTTATATCAGTCTTGAGATAAAGAGAACCAAACTGGTAACAGCTGGGGACCGATCATTTCGTCATGTTGCTCCAAATAAAGAATGTAGCTCCAAATACTTTGTTGATTTCTTAAATAAATGCACAGCTCCTCATACAACAAGATCAGCCAGTGGTTATATCAGTCTTGAGATAAAGAGAACCAAACTGGTAACAGCTGGGGACCGATCATTTCGTCATGTTGCTCCAAATAAAGAATGTAGCTCCAAATACTTTGTTGATTTCTTAAATAAATGCACAGCTCCTCATACAACAAGATCAGCCAGTGGTTATATCAGTCTTGAGATAAAGAGAACCAAACTGGTAACAGCTGGGGACCGATCATTTCGTCATGTTGCTCCAAATAAAGAATGTAGCTCCAAATACTTTGTTGATTTCTTAAATAAATGCACAGCTCCTCATACAACAAGATCAGCCAGTGGTTATATCAGTCTTGAGATAAAGAGAACCAAACTGGTAACAGCTGGGGACCGATCATTTCGTCATGTTGCTCCAAATAAAGAATGTAGCTCCAAATACTTTGTTGATTTCTTAAATAAATGCACAGCTCCTCATACAACAAGATCAGCCAGTGGTTATATCAGTCTTGAGATAAAGAGAACCAAACTGGTAACAGCTGGGGACCGATCATTTCGTCATGTTGCTCCAAATAAAGAATGTAGCTCCAAATACTTTGTTGATTTCTTAAATAAATGCACAGCTCCTCATACAACAAGATCAGCCAGTGGTTATATCAGTCTTGAGATAAAGAGAACCAAACTGGTAACAGCTGGGGACCGATCATTTCGTCATGTTGCTCCAAATAAAGAATGTAGCTCCAAATACTTTGTTGATTTCTTAAATAAATGCACAGCTCCTCATACAACAAGATCAGCCAGTGGTTATATCAGTCTTGAGATAAAGAGAACCAAACTGGTAACAGCTGGGGACCGATCATTTCGTCATGTTGCTCCAAATAAAGAATGTAGCTCCAAATACTTTGTTGATTTCTTAAATAAATGCACAGCTCCTCATACAACAAGATCAGCCAGTGGTTATATCAGTCTTGAGATAAAGAGAACCAAACTGGTAACAGCTGGGGACCGATCATTTCGTCATGTTGCTCCAAATAAAGAATGTAGCTCCAAATACTTTGTTGATTTCTTAAATAAATGCACAGCTCCTCATACAACAAGATCAGCCAGTGGTTATATCAGTCTTGAGATAAAGAGAACCAAACTGGTAACAGCTGGGGACCGATCATTTCGTCATGTTGCTCCAAATAAAGAATGTAGCTCCAAATACTTTGTTGATTTCTTAAATAAATGCACAGCTCCTCATACAACAAGATCAGCCAGTGGTTATATCAGTCTTGAGATAAAGAGAACCAAACTGGTAACAGCTGGGGACCGATCATTTCGTCATGTTGCTCCAAATAAAGAATGTAGCTCCAAATACTTTGTTGATTTCTTAAATAAATGCACAGCTCCTCATACAACAAGATCAGCCAGTGGTTATATCAGTCTTGAGATAAAGAGAACCAAACTGGTAACAGCTGGGGACCGATCATTTCGTCATGTTGCTCCAAATAAAGAATGTAGCTCCAAATACTTTGTTGATTTCTTAAATAAATGCACAGCTCCTCATACAACAAGATCAGCCAGTGGTTATATCAGTCTTGAGATAAAGAGAACCAAACTGGTAACAGCTGGGGACCGATCATTTCGTCATGTTGCTCCAAATAAAGAATGTAGCTCCAAATACTTTGTTGATTTCTTAAATAAATGCACAGCTCCTCATACAACAAGATCAGCCAGTGGTTATATCAGTCTTGAGATAAAGAGAACCAAACTGGTAACAGCTGGGGACCGATCATTTCGTCATGTTGCTCCAAATAAAGAATGTAGCTCCAAATACTTTGTTGATTTCTTAAATAAATGCACAGCTCCTCATACAACAAGATCAGCCAGTGGTTATATCAGTCTTGAGATAAAGAGAACCAAACTGGTAACAGCTGGGGACCGATCATTTCGTCATGTTGCTCCAAATAAAGAATGTAGCTCCAAATACTTTGTTGATTTCTTAAATAAATGCACAGCTCCTCATACAACAAGATCAGCCAGTGGTTATATCAGTCTTGAGATAAAGAGAACCAAACTGGTAACAGCTGGGGACCGATCATTTCGTCATGTTGCTCCAAATAAAGAATGTAGCTCCAAATACTTTGTTGATTTCTTAAATAAATGCACAGCTCCTCATACAACAAGATCAGCCAGTGGTTATATCAGTCTTGAGATAAAGAGAACCAAACTGGTAACAGCTGGGGACCGATCATTTCGTCATGTTGCTCCAAATAAAGAATGTAGCTCCAAATACTTTGTTGATTTCTTAAATAAATGCACAGCTCCTCATACAACAAGATCAGCCAGTGGTTATATCAGTCTTGAGATAAAGAGAACCAAACTGGTAACAGCTGGGGACCGATCATTTCGTCATGTTGCTCCAAATAAAGAATGTAGCTCCAAATACTTTGTTGATTTCTTAAATAAATGCACAGCTCCTCATACAACAAGATCAGCCAGTGGTTATATCAGTCTTGAGATAAAGAGAACCAAACTGGTAACAGCTGGGGACCGATCATTTCGTCATGTTGCTCCAAATAAAGAATGTAGCTCCAAATACTTTGTTGATTTCTTAAATAAATGCACAGCTCCTCATACAACAAGATCAGCCAGTGGTTATATCAGTCTTGAGATAAAGAGAACCAAACTGGTAACAGCTGGGGACCGATCATTTCGTCATGTTGCTCCAAATAAAGAATGTAGCTCCAAATACTTTGTTGATTTCTTAAATAAATGCACAGCTCCTCATACAACAAGATCAGCCAGTGGTTATATCAGTCTTGAGATAAAGAGAACCAAACTGGTAACAGCTGGGGACCGATCATTTCGTCATGTTGCTCCAAATAAAGAATGTAGCTCCAAATACTTTGTTGATTTCTTAAATAAATGCACAGCTCCTCATACAACAAGATCAGCCAGTGGTTATATCAGTCTTGAGATAAAGAGAACCAAACTGGTAACAGCTGGGGACCGATCATTTCGTCATGTTGCTCCAAATAAAGAATGTAGCTCCAAATACTTTGTTGATTTCTTAAATAAATGCACAGCTCCTCATACAACAAGATCAGCCAGTGGTTATATCAGTCTTGAGATAAAGAGAACCAAACTGGTAACAGCTGGGGACCGATCATTTCGTCATGTTGCTCCAAATAAAGAATGTAGCTCCAAATACTTTGTTGATTTCTTAAATAAATGCACAGCTCCTCATACAACAAGATCAGCCAGTGGTTATATCAGTCTTGAGATAAAGAGAACCAAACTGGTAACAGCTGGGGACCGATCATTTCGTCATGTTGCTCCAAATAAAGAATGTAGCTCCAAATACTTTGTTGATTTCTTAAATAAATGCACAGCTCCTCATACAACAAGATCAGCCAGTGGTTATATCAGTCTTGAGATAAAGAGAACCAAACTGGTAACAGCTGGGGACCGATCATTTCGTCATGTTGCTCCAAATAAAGAATGTAGCTCCAAATACTTTGTTGATTTCTTAAATAAATGCACAGCTCCTCATACAACAAGATCAGCCAGTGGTTATATCAGTCTTGAGATAAAGAGAACCAAACTGGTAACAGCTGGGGACCGATCATTTCGTCATGTTGCTCCAAATAAAGAATGTAGCTCCAAATACTTTGTTGATTTCTTAAATAAATGCACAGCTCCTCATACAACAAGATCAGCCAGTGGTTATATCAGTCTTGAGATAAAGAGAACCAAACTGGTAACAGCTGGGGACCGATCATTTCGTCATGTTGCTCCAAATAAAGAATGTAGCTCCAAATACTTTGTTGATTTCTTAAATAAATGCACAGCTCCTCATACAACAAGATCAGCCAGTGGTTATATCAGTCTTGAGATAAAGAGAACCAAACTGGTAACAGCTGGGGACCGATCATTTCGTCATGTTGCTCCAAATAAAGAATGTAGCTCCAAATACTTTGTTGATTTCTTAAATAAATGCACAGCTCCTCATACAACAAGATCAGCCAGTGGTTATATCAGTCTTGAGATAAAGAGAACCAAACTGGTAACAGCTGGGGACCGATCNACCTGGGAATGTATCAGGCAAGCAACAACATCAGCAACATGACATTTAAGGTAAGGCCCCTTTCTATCGTTAGGCCTACATTCAAGCTTTGAGAAGGTGCAAGCAAGACTTCCTTGGAATTCAGCATGTTGAAGTCAATTAAAGAGCAATATAGCAAGTGACATTGCAAAGAAAGGCTGTTAATTCTTTGGAATTCATGTTTTAACATGATTCAAGTTGCTGAATGGATTCATATAAGTAAAAATGCTAGCTGCCTGATAAATCCCGACGGTGTACGAAATTTACCTCCGCAAATGGTCAAAACATTTCGCGACAAACGCTTTCATTTGTGAAAAAATCGACCGGCGAGCAGAATGAACTTTATGAGAAATGTTTGAAATATATTTATGAAATATGTTTGGTCCCTGGATGAATTGATTTTGCGTGGTAAGTTGAAAAAACCTCATCTGCCTGATAAATCCCGACAGTACCCTATATCTATATATTTCTATATAATACTTCTTACAATATATTCGATTGTAATTCTGCAAAATGGGGACAGACGATCACGAAACCATGATATTCGAAGCAATTAAGGGCATCAGAGAAAAAATCAAAGCGTCCAGACAAAACGTCGATTTCTGCGCACGTCAAGAAACATGGCCTAGGCCTACAAAGTAAACAAGTTTTGGATATAATTGATCGAATGCTTGATTCAGCTGCTATCTACAACAAGCCAACGGCTGCAGGTTTGGATTCCTATTATGTTTTTACTATTCATTTTTTCATTTTCATTTTACAATATTTAATTTTAGTAAAAGGAAGACTTTTACTCTGGTTAATTTTGACCCTGGAAATTACTTAACTCTCAATTTGGTTTATCTTATAATGCATCTCGCTACGATCTGCAAGTCACGGCGTCTAATTGATCTTCTTGCCAACCAATAATTTTCTTAGGCTCCTATCTTCTGCAGATCTTAGAAAAATCTGCTTCGCGAATCATAAGTTATCCCCCATTGTCAGTAATTTGAGGATAGGCAGTTCTTTCGTAATAGTTTATTTTCAACACGTATGGCAGTAGGCAACTAATCATAAGTCTGCCCAATGGTGCGATTCTGGGTCGACCAATCAGCCTTACGCAAATGCCAAATTACGACACGTGATGATCCTCTGTCTCTCTCATCTCAAATGCAAATGCACTGTACTTTCCCTCTCACCTTTGAGAAATATTCGAACTGTACTGTCACGAAATAAATTCATCAAATATCGAAACAGGTCAAAACAACAAAAAATATCTTGTTTTGCTGCCATCTCGAAGCGGACTTATTCAACGGACAAGAGGCTCTTTGGTTTTTTCATATGATGCCAAGTACCCCTCTACTTCGTCTCGTTGTACATTGGATATATAGAGGGAAGCCTAATTTTGACAAGAACTGCAATGATCTACAGCTGTATTTAGGTTGGCGGTTGGCAGTAAAGTTGATGCGCAAACATTCATCATAGACTGAAACACAACAGCTGAACAAGAACAAGAAAGGAGAGATTGCACATGTTCCAAAAGTGAAATTTAGCCTATCAGACGGGCGTAGATGCTGAATAATGTCTTACTGGGCTAACGTATTGGCTAGTAAAGTTGGCAAAAAATGATGGACAATTAACAGCACAAGTTCTGCACTTACTCTTCTTCTTGAAAACTCAAAATAGATAGATGTTTTCATCTACTTGTATGTAGAGAATCACTCGGACATGGCAACAATAACAACTAACTTCGCATTTTGTGTGATGTGATACAGTGTCGATGTCTCCACTTTTCCTTCAAATGATTAAAAATAAAATGCCGTTTTAGGCCCATTCTGAATGAACTTGTTTTCCTCGTAAAATATTACGGTTCGGCTTAATAGATTTACTTCCATTATAGTTTACTCCCTTTTAGGGTTGATACCCCCTTTACCAAGCCTGTACAAATACACTACGTCAGCAAGGAGGAAGTGTTCCAAGGCCTAAACAGCATGATAACATGTCATGAATGGAATTGTGACCGACATAACGTGATATATGACCATTTTGACCAAGAACGAGCGCAGTAATATCTGTCTACATGAAGAGGTACCTTGAAAAATATTTCAATATAATTTAATATAATTAAAATAATTAATATACCGGGTGTCCCAAAATGATGTATTATTGTTTGATTGCTTACATGTCCATAACCAATGAACCGATTTTCAAATAGTTTGTCTTATTTGATTGCTTAAAGGCTAAATTTTNTTTTGACAAGAACTGCAATGATCTACAGCTGTATTTAGGTTGGCGGTTGGCAGTAAAGTTGATGCGCAAACATTCATCATAGACTGAAACACAACAGCTGAACAAGAACAAGAAAGGAGAGATTGCACATGTTCCAAAAGTGAAATTTAGCCTATCAGACGGGCGTAGATGCTGAATAATGTCTTACTGGGCTAACGTATTGGCTAGTAAAGTTGGCAAAAAATGATGGACAATTAACAGCACAAGTTCTGCACTTACTCTTCTTCTTGAAAACTCAAAATAGATAGATGTTTTCATCTTAGGCCCATTCTGAATGAACTTGTTTTCCTCGTAAAATATTACGGTTCGGCTTAATAGATTTACTTCCATTATAGTTTACTCCCTTTTAGGGTTGATACCCCCTTTACCAAGCCTGTACAAATACACTACGTCAGCAAGGAGGAAGTGTTCCAAGGCCTAAACAGCATGATAACATGTCATGAATGGAATTGTGACCGACATAACGTGATATATGACCATTTTGACCAAGAACGAGCGCAGTAATATCTGTCTACATGAAGAGGTACCTTGAAAAATATTTCAATATAATTTAATATAATTAAAATAATTAATATACCGGGTGTCCCAAAATGATGTATTATTGTTTGATTGCTTACATGTCCATAACCAATGAACCGATTTTCAAATAGTTTGTCTTATTTGATTGCTTAAAGGCTAAATTTTACGTTAAGATGTTGGTTGTGGTTGTACCAGTTTTTGAAAATCGGTGCATCGGTTATGGACATATTAGCAATCAAACGATAATACATCATTTTGGGACACCCGGTAATCAACATAATTTAAATATATTTTGCTCCGCCACAGGACTTTGCTGTGTAGTCAGCTTCACCATTGATTATGGTTTCACGAACGATTATTATTCGAATATCCGCTTAGCTTAACTTAGCTTTTCCATTTCAGCTCTATCAGATCAATTTAGGGTATTCTGTAGAGTATCCTATGAATATAATCCGCATATTTTAGTCTTGAATGTACCCCTCGAACATTTGACCGTCTTTTTGATTGGGTGTACTTGAGGCAACAAGAAATATTCCTATCAGATATACGCAAACGTTAGAAATTCAGATTTACATCTTTTCAGCATACAAGGGCCTACCTACGTATCCAACATCGATGTTAGCTCGTCTGTCGACAGCAGTTTGACAGAAATTCGATTTTGATTTTGCCTTCGGTCATCGAGCATTCTTTCTGGGGGACCTATTATTGAAATTTGCTATTATTTTCAGCAACATCCCCGTGGGTCATCAGCTGCTCGGGATGGCATATGATCAAATATGAGCAATGCTGCTTAATACGTCTGTAGGTGGGCTTCTGAACCGGTTTATTACCTCCTTGCAACGTTTCTTTTGCAAAGGATGCTCAATTTTGTGGCGTTTTCAAGATTTTTTCAAGGCAACATTGAACAGTTCAACTCTAGTCAGTTACTCAATTATTGACGGATTCCACACATCAAACTATGCTTTCTGAAACAAGACAGGGTCGGTATCTTACAAAAAGTATGGCAACCGCCAGATGGCGGTACAGGCAAGTTTTTAGCAGAAAAAGGCGTGCTCGCCGTATCAATCAAGGGACTCTTCAGCTGCCTCACGGGATAACTTCTACTGTTTTTCTTGATCAGTTACATGTCTTGCTCTGCAAATTTACTACCTTGTGAAAACGGCCCCAGAGTGCAAATTTTAGAGGTGGTAACAAACCAAAAAAAGAGTCTCCATGCCAGCATTGTTCAGGCACTTTAGCGTTTTAAAAATCATTTGTTCTACTAAGATACCAAATATCGTGTGATATTTGGCAGTTTTTCCAAAGCCAAGTTATTTTGTGCCATGCAACCCTGCCAATCTGGACTATTCGTAGGCCCAATCTCTTGAAGGCTATCTTTCAAATCCAGCCATTCGTTGGATTTTCATGAAATAATGTCATAGAAGATCCATTTGTCTTTGATATATGAGGAATTTTGAATAGGATTAATAATAATAATAATATAGCCACTTCTATAGCGCCATATATCCCCAGGGCTCATAGGCGCTTAACAATATAGCTATTTAACATAAAATTAGAGTCCAGGGTATAGCTAATTTACATAGGGTTAAGAAAGAAATTTACTTAAAACTGCTAACCTATTCAGTAAAATACTCCATCATAAGATCAAATTAATCAATACTTTTAAAAACTTTAATTGTTCCTATATTTCCTAAAATCCGATATCTAACAGTAATACGACCTAAATAGGTATGTCTTCAGTGATTGCTTAAAAGTGCACAGTGAATCTAATGATCGAATTGAATACGGAAGTTTGTTCCACAAAGTTGGTGCAGCATGACTGAATGAACAATCTCCTGCTGTTTTCAAACTTGTCCAGCTATGTTTCAATAGATATCTATCACAAGCCGACCTTGTCATGCGAGCAGGCTTATACTTTGGCACAAGGGCCTGCAGATAGTGAGGTGCCAATCCATGTACACATTTGAAAGCAAGCATG